>CM022947.1:43366759-43590878 GCA_012931725.1 Litsea cubeba | reverse complement strand
ACATACCTAATATCAAATTGTGACAGAAGGATGGACCATTTTGCCAGTCGAGCATTGAGAGAACCTGCCTTTGTGACAAGGACCTTCAAGAGGTTGACCCTCGAGACCAGGTAGACTGTGTTGGAAAGCAAGTAGTGACGCAGCTTTTGTACGGCGAACATCACTGCAAGACATTCTTTTTCGACTGGAGAGTAGCGATGCTCTGCACCTACTAGCATGCGGCTGAGGTAATATAGAGCAGCTTCTTTTCTTTGATCATTTTCTTGCGCAAGCAGAGCTCCCAGAGAGTGATCAAGGGCTCTTGTGTACAAGATGAATGGTTTTCCAGTGGTAGGAGCAGCTAACACTGGAGGTTTTGTCAGGTATGACTTGATGTCTTGGAAAGCAGCTTCACAGTCAGCATCCCAGACAAAGTTTACACCTTTTTTCAT
The DNA here is from genome assembly GCA_012931725.1 of Litsea cubeba. Lineage (NCBI taxonomy): Eukaryota > Viridiplantae > Streptophyta > Magnoliopsida > Laurales > Lauraceae > Litsea > Litsea cubeba. The sequence goes on along the minus strand of CM022947.1, from coordinate 43,590,447 downwards.
CAACCGGGAGAATGGACGGCATTTCCCCGAAAAAATTGGAGATGAACCGTCTGATGTAGGCCAATCTCCCTTGAAGCCCTTTGAGTTCTCTCAAGGTTCTTGGAGAGGGCATTTCTAGAATGGCTTTGACTTTTATGGGGTCAAGCTCTATTCCAGCTTTCCGAACTAAGAATCCGAGGAACTTACCCGACGAGACGCCGAAGAAGCATTTCAATGGATTCATTCGCAGTTTGTGTTTGCGAAGCCGGAGGAAGACTTCTCGAGGTTTTCGAGATGATCTTCTTTTCTTTTGCTTTTGACGGCGAGGTCATCAACGTAACATTCAACCGTCTTGTGCTGCATATCTTGGAATATTTTTCATCATAGCCCTCTGATATGTGGCACCAGCATTCTTCAAACCAAATGCATGACAGTGTAACAATACACGCCAATGGTGGTTCGAAAGGATGTATGTTTTTTCATTCCTCAGGATGCTACTTATATCTGATGTAGCCAGAGAAAACCCATCCATGAATGTCAGTCGCTCTGAATCCACAGGTATTATCATCATTACCTCTTGGTATGGGGAGCGGAAATTCAATCTTTTCGGGCATGCCGCCAAGTCAGGTCTCTATAATCAATACAGACCCTGATCTGCCCATTTTTCTGTTGTCACAGGGTGACAATGTTGGCCAACCATTCAGGATGTTGTTTCCTCACGGATGACGCCGACGCTTTTGAGGTTTTTGAACTTCCTTGTTCAATTTTATCCATCACATCTGGACGGAATCTTCTTTGGCCTTGCTTGACAGGCTTGATGTCTTCTTGAAGATTGAGTTTGTGAACTGCTATTTGGGGTCTAAGCATTGCATTTCAGCATAAGACCATGCAAAGCCACAATCACGAACTCACGAAGAAAGGCGATATACTCGGGTAACTCATCATCCTTTATATTCTTGCTTATGAATACGGGACGTGGGTTATCTGGTGTTCCCAAGTCTATCTTTTGAACAGGATCTTCTGTTGGAAGGTTCGAAGGTGGTTCCTCCACAATATTTTCGGAGGCTTCCAGCTCAACGAAACCTTCTGGGGTTTCAAGGGCATTTCCAGACCAAGGTTTTGTTCCTTTCCACGGGTCTTCTTGATCGGTAATTTTCCCAAGGCTTGCTATGAGATGATCCCAATCGCCTGTTGAAACCGAGTCGAAGTAGGCTACTTCTTTTGGAGATGAGGGTTCTTCTGGGTCAGAAGTCCACACGTCTGTGCCATCGGACAACTCCTCTTCATTTTCGGAGAAATCGTGCCAATTGGATGAGCTTCCTGGATCTTTGTCAGGTGACTCATCAAAGAGATATCCAGGGAGATCGATGTCTTCATGGACTTGAGATGTTGAGGCTTGGTCAGTATACTGACTTCTAAGCCTTTGTGTCAACTGTCTCAAGGGAGTGTCAGGATCATACCCTAACCCGTGTGAAGACTTTTCTACATAACCGTAGAGTCTCCAATCTTCCAGCTGGCTTTTGGTCAAGACGGGCCCCAATGGCGTGAGAATACCGCGTCCTTCTCCCAAACCGACTGGGTTTGAGCGTCATAGCCCATTTTCTTCATAATAGCTTGTGCCACAGAACTGTATAAGGATAGTTGAGGCGTACCTTTATTTTGGAAAGGTTCAAGCATGGAGTTTGATGAAGAAGCATCCGATCTATGGAAGAAGATCGGTTTTTTCCTTTGCTGAAGTTGCTGGAACAACAAAGGAAGCTGACGTAGGATCTTCTATGTCAGAAGTTGTCTCCATTGGAGTAAGAGCAGGCTGAACTTGCTGAGTGTCAGCTTGGCTTGACGATATGTCATCTTCTGGCTCTGAATCAGAGTCCGTGTCTTGCATGATAGACACGAAAGAGACAACAAATTTGCCCCCAGGCTTTTTGTTTTGCCTTCTTCGCTTTAGTTGTGATGACCAAAGGCTTTGAAGATTTGAGGGAGATGATGAAGGGAGTTTGTATGCTTCTCTTCAAATTTACCGGATGGTTTGTTTTCTTCCGGTGATTGTTGAGGAGCTTTGCCTTTATCTTTCTGGAGATTTTCGGCAAAGGATGCTGTATGCTTCTCCTCTTCTTCTTTTTCACCTTCATACATCTGTGAAGTCTGCGAAGTGGATTTCTTTACCTTTGAAGGGTTTTCTGTCCGCAAAGACTCGATGTATCATGCCGTCGTCGCCAACAAACTTGATGCATTGATGTAGAGTTGAAGGGACAACACCATTCTCATGGATCCAAGGGCGTCCGAGAAGGATGTTGTAGCATGAAGGGGTTTTATTGCATACACTGTGACCTCAGAGATCAGATCACCGATCTGCAATTTGAACCTGATTTTGCCGATAGGCCTTTGAGTACTCCCATCGTATCCAAAGATAGATACAGATGTGTGGCTCAGTTTGCTGGGTGGGATGCCCAACTCTTCAAGAGCCGATGTGGAGATGAGGTTGAGTGCAGAACCTGGGTCGATCTGAACTCTATGCATAGGCATTTCCTTGATATACCTGTGAAGTACAGGGGTCGGTTATGCCTGGTTTCGCCAAGTAGGAGGTCATCCTTTGTGAAGGCGATGGTTGCACTGGCTGCTTTTTTAACCGAGAGGCATTCAATGCATGATCCCTCAGTTTTCTTCTTTTCTCCCTTTGAGGAGGCTTCTGAGTTTTTGACCCGGTAATCCATTTCAATTTGGAGGACTTGCGGGCATGTTTGTCGACATCCTCATTAGTTTTTGTAATTCTGAGATGAGATTATCACGAGTATGCGGAGACATTCGCAACAAATCTAGGATGTGCAGAGGTGCAGGTATGTGCTTGAAGTGTTCAATCAAGTCATACTTGAAAGCCTCCTTAGGGCCTGCATGTTCATCATTGTTGCCACTAGGGGCGCTTACAACATCTTTTCCCGAAGGATTTACATATGTAAAGGAAGATTGGTTGTAATTTTTGTGGTAGTCCCGGCCAGAGCGGGTGACTCTACCAACTTCGAGAGCTTCTTGAGAAGGGTCTTCGTTTGGAAGATTGTCTTCAGGATCAAGAGGCTGTCGTTTTTCATTTGCTGAGGATGCATCAGCAGCAGAGTTACCATCCTCAGTGATTGTGTTGCATGGAGCATTTTCCGGGAACAAGTCCTGAACAGCATCCAGCAATCTTTCTTCTTCGTTGACTAATTCATCGTCCCAAGCATCAATGGCTGGGAATTCTTTAGTCAGGAAGGGTGTGAACTTTGAAGTCACAGTCTCAGGAGAAGAAACCTGAGAGGGTGTCATCTCAGTGAAAGTCACGTGAGACGAGGTGGCTCCAGAAGATACATTGCTAGGCGTCGCTGGAGTGTAAGTGCTCTCATCAGACGATGCTTCGGAAGAGCTATAATCCCGATTATCACATTACAGGAAGCTCTGACGGGAGACGTTGCCTGATCGGAGTCAGACTCATCCTCGGATGTGAGAGGATCGTCTATCCAGCAATTTTCTCCATTTTCAGGAGTTAAGGGAGGATGTACCTGGTGGTCTTCAGGGACTTCAGGCTCTGGATTGCGAGGAGGCTCGTTGACCGCGTTCTTGCTCTTGTTCTAGAGCGAGTCGCTGCAAGATCCTTGCATATTCTTCAAGATCAGGCATGGGAGCCGGATCTTCTTCTTCATCATCTCTTTGTGGCTCAACATTGTTGATTTCCACTGGAGTAATGAGAGGTGCTGGGTCAGTAGCATTTTCTTGTACAGCCTCTTGGTCTTCTTCATCATCAGACCAGGATCCTTGTGGCTGTAGGGGGTTATACCAGATTACTGGCATAAGATGAGACTCAGGAACCCATTCTTCATCGGAGAGATATTCTCCTGTTTCAAGGGATTCCTCCCACTCATCTGTGTAGTTGGGTTCGAATCCATCATCGGTGTCGCTGGATTCGTATCCATCAATGGAGAATCCAACTACTGAATTGCAAGAGTATGATGCCTCCTGCATGGCTTCTTTGAATTGAGGTGGCATGAAATCACTGAGAGTGAATTTCCTTACCCCCTTTGAAGTCTCTGGAAGGGATGTTTTTGTTACCTCCAGTGAAGCGGTAGAGGAAGCCTCTGCCTTTTCTTTGACCTCTAGTTTGGCTGGGTCTTCTCTTGCCGTTTGAGCTTGAGGAGATGTTTCCTAGCCTGCCTTCGCTGTTGAGCTGTAGGCTTTGTTTTCACGACCTCCCAATTTTCATCTTCCAAGAGATCGGGATGTACCCATATCGGTTGTCCGTCTGGTGTCGGGTAAGGAACCAGTTGCTCGGACGCTTGGATTGAGTTTATCACCTTGAAGGAAGTAGTGATCTTCTTCTTCGGTGATCTTGATGTTTGTCCACATGTCACCATGTTGACGGAGGCAGACCCATAGTTTTTGTCAAAGGTGATGACTCCGTTTTTCCACATCTCATTTATTTTCTCTCTCACGACGAAGCATTGATTGAGAGGATGCGAGATCATCTGGTGGTATGGACAGTACCGAGGATCGTTGGTTTTGCCAACATCACCCGGTCTTTTTGGTTCAGGCAAGGTGAGCTTGCCGTTTGCCACAAGAGCCCCGAAGATTTCATCAACATCTTCATCAAACGGGTATTTCTTCTCTACTCGTTCTTTGAAGGCATCAGAGAGTTCAGGTCTCTTACCAGCAGCTTTGTTTTCAGCTTTCTTTGGTGGCTGAGGAGCTGACTTGGTCTGCACATTGAGGACCTCTTTCTTCTTTGGTTTAGAGGTTGCAATGGCGGTTGGCTCTTTTCTTGATGATTTCTGACTGTTGAGGTCTTTAATCACCGTTTCAGCTTCCATGGAAGCTTCTAGGAGTTCTCCCAGGTTTTTTGATTTGTTGCCGATGATCATGGAGCGAATTCTGGCTCTCATGTTGTTTCGGCAGATGTCGACTAGCGACGCTTGTGGCAATACATCAGAGCATTTGTATGCCATTGCTTTCCACTTGTGAATGAAGTCATATGTTGACTCATTCTCCCCCTGTTTTAGGCTGCACAGCTGAGCCATAGTAGCGGGGTGATCCTCACCTTTGAAGTGAGTCAGGAAGCGTGTCTCTAGCATGGCCCAGTTTTGGATTGAGTCCTCCGGCAGAGTGGAGTACCAATCGAAGGCCGTACCTTTTAGGGTACTTGCAAAGAGGCGAATCTTGAGTGCATCTTGATCCGCGATAGCTCCCGTCAGGATCTTGAAGTGGATGACGTGCTGTCTGGCTGATCCTTTCCTCGTATATGTTTGGAGAGTAGGATGCTTGAATTTGGTGGGGAACGGGACCGAGTCCATCCATAAGGGATATGGTGGCTTGATCCCATGCTCTTTGAGTATATCCTCTTCTTTTGCTTTGGCGAGGATACCGTCTACGTCCTTTTTGGTAAGGGCGCGTGACTCATTTTCTTCTCTATTTACCTCGTCGTCTTGATGATTCGGAGGAGGTTCATTGTTCGCCTGATTTTGGAAGGCGAGGAGAAGGTTTTCCATCAGAGTTTCAATCCTCTGCTGGCCCTGTTCCAACTGCTGGGTGCGGGTGATCGCATCTTCTGGAGGTGGATTGCGGGGTGGTGGCTCAGAATTTGTAGCCAAGACATTCATCCTTCGTGATTCGAACGAAGAAACTGTCCTGGTGACTGAGCTGGGGCTCATTCTTTTTGAAGAGGAGCTTGAGGAAGGATCACTCTGCTGTCCTTTGCTTGAAGGAGCAGGGGATTCTTCTGAATGTCTTCTTGTCCTGGAGACGCTGCGGGTCATTGGACGTCGGACATGGACTTGGTTGGGTCTTTCTTTTTCGACCCATTTGGGAGAGACTTGAAGTGTGGGAGGCTGGGTCCTTTGCTTCTGTAGTCTCTTTTGCCGATATAACGCGCGGCGGCGTATACGGCGAGCAATTTGAGCTTCGGTCAGCTCTGACTGGGCTTTGACGATGAAGGATGTGCTCCCTCGGGCGCAGCAGCCGAGCCTGTCTTCTCTGTAGCTAGGCAAGGACAGGATGCGAACCCTATCCTTCGCCAGTTGCAGCGAAGCTTTGAATTTGTGAAGTTCGGCCCCTGTAGAGATGAAGGGTCGAACTGCAGATTTGTAGGCCTTAGCAGATGCTTGTGGAGGCCTTGTGATGCATGACTTGATTTTGGGCTTGTAGGAACAAGCCGGCTCATGCTGGGATGACTTGGGAGTCAGGTTGGAGATGGGTCTCTCCTCTTTCATATAGGCAAGAGGATAGAACTGGTTCTCCTTGAGTGGGGCCAGGAATGCTGGCTTAGTTGATGTTGGGACCTTCTTTGTTTTGGTGAAGGTCTTGGGGACCAAGTCTTGGGATAGACCTGGTTGTTTGCAGGTTGAGGCTTCGTGGGACTGCCACGGGCTTCAGGCCTTCTAGTGCTCGCCTTTGGTGTCACTGTAGTGACACGTTGAGAGGCGAGTTTCTGCTTCTTGGATGGAGCAGTTTGTTCTTCAGGAAGTGGGAATGGTCCCAGCGTCCCGAAGACGATAGTCCAGGGAGTCGAGGTCGACCCGGTGTTTAGAGAGTTCCCGAGGGAGTTGACGCTTCGGCAGCTGATGGGGCGCTTGTAGGTGCGCGTGGTTTGCTTCTGTTGAAGCATGAGTTGGTGCTTGTTTTCATCGAAGGTAATGGTTAATGAAGCTGCCATTGTTAGTTTTTTCGAAAATTTCTGAAACAAGACCACATCCATTAGTAATCACAAGAATATAATGATCATAAATGGGAAGTTCTATGGTTTCGTCTTTTCAAATTGCTCGAGGTAGATGACCCAAGCAATATGAGGAAGGCAAAATGCCATAGAAGGTACAATTGTTCTGATCGCAGGTATGGTAAGCCCGGAATGGGCATCCCAGTTACTGCTAGAAGCAATTGTGAACTTAAATTCGACTTATCGAGAAGCAGAGCTTGCTTGAGGTAAGAAGAATATAAAGTTGGAGTTACAAATGTGCCGGTCGCAATACAGTAGACCCTGAAAGGGCGTACTAGTACCGCTAGACACAAATGTTTTGAGACCGCATCTATGAGATGAGATTCTCTGTTTTGAAAGGTCAAGATTGGATTCATCAAAGAGAGCAGATGGTATTCCAATCTGAACACGGGCTCAGCGATTTCCGCGAGCGCCAGTGCTCAGAAAGAAATGAACCATGATTTCTCGGATCTGAATCTAAAAATGACGAGTTTTTTTTTTTGAAAGGCCAATATCGGGTTCATCAAAGAGAGCAAAAGGTACTCCAATCTGAACACGGGCTCAGCGATTTCCGCGAGCGCCAGTGCTCAGAAAGAAGAAGACCAAGATTTCTCCAATCTAAACCCAAAATGACGGAAGTTTTTTTTTTTGAAGATTTTTTTTTGAAGATTTTTTTTTTGAAGATTTTTTTTTATTTTTATTTTTTATTTTTTATTTTTTTTTTATTTTTTTTTTTAAGATTTTTTTTTTGAAAAATTTTTTATTTTTTGTTTTTTATTTTAAAATTTTTATTTTTAAAAATTATATTTTTGAAAAAAATTTATTTAAAAGACGAGAGAGTACACATAGGCCTCCTAACCCGGTCTTATGAAATCTTGATTGATAGAATTGCCCCCAGGTAAGGGTAGGATTACTTAATGAACCCGTTTGGAGGACCCTTGCCTAGAACAGTCAAGCTGTCTCCACACTCTGGACAAGGCGTTTCTTTGAATCAACCATGATCAAAGAACACAGTTGGTTTAACCTTAGTGGTCTATGTCTTTTTTTTATTTTTTATTTTATTTTTGTTTTTATGAATTCATCGAAGAGAAACCATGGCCCAAAACCTTAGTCGAACAGGCTCAACATTTCTGCAAGCGCGATGAACGATAGGAACGGATCAAGGTTTCTCAATTTTGAATCCAAATTGAGAAATCTAAAATTTTTTTTTTTTTTATATATATATATATATTTTTTTTAATGAACTCATCGAAGAGAAACCATGGCCCAAAACCTTAGTCGAACAGGCTCAACATTTCTGCAAGCGCGATGAACGATAGGAACGGATCAAGGTTTCTCAATTTTGAATCCAAATTGAGAAATCTAGAATTTTTTTTTTATATATATATATATAATTTTTTGATTTTTAATGAACTCATCGAAGAGAAACCATGGCCCAAAACCTTAGTCGAACAGGCTCAACATTTCTGCAAGCGCGATGAACGATAGGAACGGATCAAGGTTTCTCAATTTGAATCCAAAAATGACAAATCTGATTTTTTTTGTTTTTTTTTATATATATATATTTTTTTTTGATTTTTTAATGAACTCATCGAAGAGAAACCATGGCCCAAAACCTTAGTCGAACAGGCTCAACATTTCTGCAAGCGCGATGAACGATAGAAAGGATCAAGGTTTCTCAATTTTGAATCCAAATTGAAAAATCTGATTTTTTTTTCTTTTTTTTTTTTGAAAAGAGAAAGAGTGGAAATAAATTCAAAGAATTAGAAATTTCCAAAAAATCTCATCTCATTTTTTTTTTAGATGCGGAATTCAACATAGGCCACCAATTATAAAGTAGCCAAGGAATCGAGAAAAGAAATATAAGCATACAGCAAAATATATGATATGCAAATATTTCATTTCTAGCATCGTGTTCTCAAATAAACGGGTCCCACCGGGTGATGCCAACTTGATGGACCACGCTCCTGCTCGGTTCTACCGAGGTCGGCGGACGTGGGAGTCCGTCGGGTCCGACCCTTTCGTAACCGGGGGGCAGGGGCGTGCATCAACATTTCTTTTTTGTGGGTGTGCCAGATTTTCTATTTTACTTGGAATTGCAAGTGGTGATCCGGAGATCAACCTTCGCAAGTAAAAAGGAAATCAACTTCTTTCAAGTTTTCCATTGCACATATATTTAAGAAAAGAGACATTTTTCTTGATTTGCCGTGAAAGGCGATTTTTTTGGCATTTATAGCCGATTTTGGCATTTATAGCCGATTTTTGGCGTTTATAGCCGATTTTGGCGTTTATAGCCGATTTACAATCCTTATCAATAATGAAAGACAAGAGTTGTGATTTTTGTCTCTTTTTAAAAAAATACAAACTACAATGAAAAGCAAGAAAAGGAGGATCTAACTTCTCAGGAGATTGTGGGAGACTCGTTTAGATTGACGGTCACAAGCCATATGTGGGCTTCGCCATCATCCATGCAGATGAGAATAGAGGATGCTATTTGATTCGCTTGGCTTGGCTATAACCTCGGGTTTTTAGAGGACAAAGACCAAAGGAAGGTCCTATGTCCAATAAAAAGCCGAGTAGACGGGCTGAAAAGCCATATCTAAGCCGTTGGAGGCAGGAGGAGAAGGCAAGGACCTTGGGGGGGGTACCCCCCAAGGGACTTTTATCACCTTGTTGCGGTGGCCGGTGTAGAATTTTCGCAGAGTTTTCTCTCTTTTTTCTTTCTCTGGATTTCTGTGCTTCTCTCTGTCTGTGTGTCTGTCTCTTTTTTTCCGATCTTTCTGATGTTCTTTCTTCTTGGAGAGCCCTCCTATTTATAGGCTTTTAGGTAGCCTTTTAGGTGGGTTTATGGGCTTTTAATGTCATTAAGCCGCATAATGGGAGGAGTTACAAAATTGAATTGTTTATTTTGTAACTCCTTTTTCTTGGCTTCTGATTGGCCGGAGGAGATTGAGGGCATTTAATCGCCTTTAATCGCCATGATGGGAGGAGTTTCATGGGTTAAATGCCATGAATCTCTTGACTTGTAACTCCCAAATGCTTGCTTCTGATTGGGCCGTCCAAAGAAATGGATTAATGACTGTAATAAAGCTAGTCAATTAATCGCATTAAGTGGTCGCCGAGCAGCTGAAGAGTCGCGGGCCGTGCCACGTCTTTTGGGATTCTTCTGTCGATGATCATCGATGGATCTTCATGTAGATCGACATCAGATGACCATGTAATTTCAGGTGTTTGTTGCCAACAGGGGGTCGGTGCCATCTGTCCTGTCGATTTCTCGATCGGGTCGGGTGGAAAGCACACTTTTTTTCTGGTTGACCGGGTGGCGATCAATACTGTCTTCGATACTCTTGATGATTTACCCGTGTTTTGGACGGATATCAGAGGACTTGGTGTCTCAAAAGCATGAATTTGGAAAGTACCAGAGGCTAGGCTCCTCGAATCGCGAAAAAAACGGCGAAAAACCGGGGTTTCCGGGGCTTTCCCGGCGACCCCGGGGTCCAGGGTCGCCGGCGACCCTGGCCCAGGGTCGCAGGGGCCTGCGACCCTGGGGGGTTTTCCCCCTTTCGTGTCCCGTTTTGCGTCCGTTTTTGCTTTTTTTTTTATTCTTTTCTCTTCTGTACTTTTCTTGACATTTTGACCATTTATTGGCCTGATTTCTTTGTAGGAAACCTGATGAGAATCCTTGCATTTTATTTTGCAAAGTCTCCATTTCCTAAGAAAGCCGAAGACTTTGTCGCGCAGAGCTGCCGATTTTCTGTCAAAAGCTGAAACTGGGTCAAACGATGTCGGAATGACCTGAAATTTGGTGTGATGCCTCCTGAGCAATAAATAAGACCAACCATAGGCTTTTTTTTGAGTTTTGAAGCCGTTTGGGGTCCTATCACCTGTAGACTTGCTTTTGTCGTGATGAAGATGTCACGGTTTGATGTGCGGTCAACCGATGTCCGATTGACTTGAAATTTGACAGGGAACCTATTGGAGTAATTTTAAGATGATCCATAGGTTCTGTCTTGGAAACCATGGTCCCGGAGAGCTTTACCCGCCGAGAGGCCTGATTTGGCTGTCGGAGAAGCGAAGTTAGGCCAAATGATCTTGAAATGGCTTGAAACTTCTTGTGTACTCCTCTTTTGGCTGTCTGGATGAATCTTGCAGTTTTTGTTTGATTCTGACAAGATTTGATTTTTGGAAGCAGCATTGCCTATTTATGGCAGGTTGCGACTTCATGTAGCTCTTTGGATCTTGAAAAGGCAAAGTGACATTTTTGGTGTCAACAGGGACCAAGTCTTAGGGTAGACCTGGTCGTTTGCAGGTCGAGGCTTCGTGGGGCTGCCACGGGCTTCAGGCCTTCTGGTGCTCGCCTTTGGTGTCACGATAGTGACACGTTGAGAGGCGAGTTTCTGCTTCTTGGAGGGAGCAGTTTGTTCCTCAGGAAGTGGGAATGGTCCCAGCGTCCCAAAGACGATAGTCTGGGGAGTCGAGGTCGACCCGGAGTTCAGAGAGTTGCCGAGGGAGTTGATGCTTCGGCAGCTGATGGGGCGCTTGTAGGTGCGCGCAGTTTGCTTCTGTTGAAGCATGAGTTGGTGCTTGTTTTCATCAAAAGTAATGGTTAGTGAAGCTGTCATTGTTAGTTTTCGAAAATTTCGGAAACAATTTGCATCCATTAGTAATCACAAGAATATAATTATCATAAATGGGAAGTTCTATGGTTTCGTCTTTTCAAATTGCTAGAGGAAAATGACCCAAGCAACATGAAGAAGGCAAAACGCCATAGAGGGTACCAATTGTTCTGATCGCAGGTATGGTAAGCCCAGAATGGGCATCCCAGTGACTGCTAGAAGCAATTGTGAACTTAAATTCGACTTATCGAGAAGCAGAGCTTGCTCGAGGTAAGAAGAATATAAAGTTGGAGTTACAGATGTGGCCGGTCGCAATACAGTAGACCCTGAAAGGGCGTACTAGTACCGCTAGACACAAATGTTTTGAGACCGTATCTATGAGATGAGATTCTCTATTTTGAAAGGTCATGATTGGATTCATCAAAGAGAGCAGATGGTATTCCGATCTGAACACCGGCTCAGTGATTTCCGCGAGCGTCAGTGCTCAGAAAGAAATGAACCATAATTTCTCGGATCTGAATCTAAAAATGACGAGTTTTTTTTTTGAAAGGCCAATATCGGGTTCATCAAAGAGAACAAAAGGCACTCCAATCTGAACACGGGCTCAGTAATTTCCGCGAGCGCCAGTGCTCAGAAAGGAGAAGACCAAGATTTCTCCAATCTAAACCCAAAATGACGGAAGTTTTTTTTTTTGAAGATTTTTTTTTGGAAGATTTTTTTTCTTCTTTTTTTTTTAAAAAAATATTTTTATTTATTTATTTATTTATTTTTATTTATTTATTTATTTTAATTTCTTTTTTGAAATTTTTTTTTTGTTTAAAATTTTTTTTTATTTTTTTTTTAAAAAAAATTATTTTTTTGAAAAAAAATTTATTTAAAAGACGAGAGAGTACACATAGGCCTCCTAACCCGGTCTTATGAAATCTTGATTGATAGAATTGCCCCCAGGTAAGGGTAGGATTACTTTATGAACCCGTTTGGAGGACCCTTGACTAGAACAGTCAAGCTGTCTCCACACTCTGGACAAGGCTTTTCTTGAATCAATCATGATCAAAGAACGCAGTTGGTTTAACCTTAGTGGTCTATGTCTTTTTTTTAATTATATTTTTATTTTATTATATTTTTTTAATGAACTCATCGAAGAGAAACGATGGCCCAAAACCTTAGTCGAACAGGCTCAACATTTCTGCAAGCGCGATGAACGATAGGAACGGATCAAGGTTTCTCAATTTTGAACTCAAAATGAAAAAATCTGATTTTTTATTTTTTTATTTTTTTTTATTTTTTTTATTTTTTTTTAGATCTTTAATGAACTCATCGAAGAGAAACGATGTCCCAAAACCTTAGTCGAACAGGCTCAACATTTCTGCAAGCGCGATGAACGATAAGAACGGATCAAGGTTTCTCAATTTTGAATTCAAAATGAAAAAATCTGATTTTTTGTTTTTTTATTTTTTATTTTTTTTAGATCTTTAATGAACTCATCGAAGAGAAACGATGGCCTAAAACCTTAGTCGAACAGGCTCAACATTTCTGCAAGCGCGATGAACGATAGGAACGGATCAAGGTTTTATCAATTTTGAATCCAAACTGAAAAATCTGATTTTTTTGTTTTTTTGTTTTTTTTTTTTGAAAAGAGAAAGAGTGGAAATAAATTCAAAGAATTAAAATTTTCCAAAAAATCTCATCTCATTTTTTTAGATGCGGAATCCAACATAGGCCACCAATTATAAAGTAGCCAAGGAATCGAGAAAAGAAATATAAGCATAGAGCAAATTATATGATATGCAAATATTTCATTTCTAGCATCGTGTTCTCAAATAAACGGGTCCCACCGGGTGTGCCAGCTTGATGGACCGTGCTCCTGCTCGGTTCTACCGAGGTCGGCGGACGTGGGAGTCCGTCGGGTCCGACCCTTTCGTAACCGGGGGGCAAGGGCGTGCATCAACATTTCTTTTTTTGTGTGGGTGTGCCAGATTTTTCTATTTTACTTGGAATTGCAAGTGGTGATCCGGAGATCAACTTTCGCAAGTAAAAAGGAAATCAACTTCTTTCAAGTTTTCCATTGCACATATATTTAAGAAAAGAGACATTTTCTTGGTTTGCCGTGAAAGGCGATTTTTTTGGCATTTATAGCCGATTTTGGCATTTATAGCCGGTTTCTGGCGTTTATAGCCGATTTTGGCGTTTATAGCCGATTTACAATCCTTATCAATAATGAAAGACAAGAGTTGTGATTTTTGTCTCTTTTGAAAAAATACAAACTGCAATGAAAAGCAAGAAAATGAGGATCTAACTTCTCAAGAGATTGTGGGGGACCCGTTTAGATTAACGGTCGCAAGCCATATGTGGGCTTCGCCATCATCCATGCAGATGAGAACAGAGGATGCTATTGATTCGCTTGGCTTGGCTATAACCTCAGGTTTTTAGAGAACAAAGGCCAAAAGACGGTCCTATGTCTAATAAAAAGCTGAGTAGATGGGCTTGAAAAGCCATGTTTAAGCCATTGGCGGCAGAAGGAAAAGGCAAGGACCTTGGGGGGGGTGCCCCCCAAGGGACTTTTGTCACCTTGTAGTGGTGGTCGGTGTAGGATTTCCGCAGAGTTTTCTCTCTTAGATTTCTGATGCCTCTTTCTGTCTGAGTTTCCGGATTTTCTGCAGTCTATTGTCTGTGTGTCTGCTGTCTGTCCTTCTTGGAGAGCTCTCCTATTTATAGGCTTTTAGGTAGCCATTTAGGAGGGTTTATGAGCCTTGATTGTCATAAAGCTACATAAAGGGAGGAGTTACAAAATTGAATTCTTTATTTTATAACCTCTTTTTTCTTGGCTTCTGATTGGCCGGAGGAGATTGAGGGCATTTAATCGCCTTTAATCGCCATGATGGGAGGAGTTTCATGGGTTAAATGCCATGAATCTCTTGACTTGTAACTCCCGGATGCTTGCTTCTGATTGGTCCGTCCAAAGAAATGGATTAATGACTGTAATAAAGCTAGTCAATTAATCGCATTAAGTGGTCGCCGAGCATCTGAAGAGTCGCGGGCCGTGCCGTGTCTTTTGGGATTCTTCTGGCGATGATCATCGATGGATCTTCATGTAGATCGACATCGGATGACCATATAATTTCACGTGTTTGTTGCCAACAGCAGGTCGGGTGCCATCTGTCCTGTCGATTTCTCGATCGGTCGGGTAGAAAGCACACTTTTTTGGTTGACCGGGTGGCGATCAATATTATTTTCGATACTCTTAATGATTGACCCGTGTTTTGGACGGATGTCAGAGGATTTGGTGTCTCAAAAGTATGAATTTTGGAAAATACCAGAGGCTGGGCGCTTCGAATCGCGAAAAAACGGCGAAAATCGGGGTTTCCGGGGCCTTCCCGGCGACCCTGGGGGGGTTTTCCCCCTTTTTGTCCCGTTTTGTGTCCGTTTTTTGCTGTTTTTTCGATTCTTTTTTCTTCTGTATTTTTCCTTGACATTTTGACCATTTATTGGCCTGATTTCCCTGTAGGAAACCTGATGAGAATCCTAGCATTTTATTTTGCAAAGTTTCCAATTTCCAGAGAAAGCCGAAGACTTTGTCGCGCAGAGCTGCCGATTTTCGTCAGAAGCTGAAACTGGGTCAAACGATGTCGGAATGACCTGAAATTTGGTGCGAAGCCTCTTGAGCAATAAATAAGACCAACATAAGCTTTTGTTTGAGTTTTGAAGCTGTTTGGGGTCCTATCGCCAGTAGATTCACTTTTGTCGCGATGAAGATGTCGCGGTTTGATGTGCGGTCAACCGATGTCCGATTGACTTGAAATTTGACAGGGAACCTATTGGAGTCATTTTAAGATGATCCATAGGCTCTGTCTTGGAAACCATGGTCCCGGGGAGCTTCGCTGCTGAGAGGCCTGATTTGGCTTCCGAGCGTCAAACTATGGTCAAATGTTGTCGAAATGACCTGAAATTTGACGTGTAGCCCTTTGCAAGCATTTTGAAGCCGTCCATGTGCTCTATCTGATGAGTAATGGCCTCGGTGTTCTCGCCGCTGAGAGGCTTGATTTAGTTGTTCGAGGGTTGATGTAGGGTCAAACGTTGTCGGTTTGACTCGGAACTTGACGTGGAGCCTTTTGGAAGTATTTTGAGACCATCCATCGGCTCTGATCGAAGATTTGGTGTCTCCGATGCTTTCGCCGCCGAGAGCTCCTTTTCGGCTGTCGGAGAAGCGAAGTTAGGCCAAATGATTTTGAAATGGCCCGAAACTTCTTGTGTACTCCTCTTTTGGCTGTCTTGAAGGATCTTGCAGTTTTTGTTTGATTCTGACAAGATTTGATTTTTTGGAAGTAGCATTGCCTATTTATGGCAGGTTGCGACTTCATGTAGCTCTTTCGATCTTGAAGAGACAAAGTGACATTTTTGGTGTCAACAGCCTCTGCCCCGGTTACGAAAGGGTCGGACCCAAACGGACTCCCATGTCCGCCGACCTCGGTAGAACTGAGCAATTGAAGCACTGTCCATCAAGCTGGCACACCCGGTGGGACTCGTTCATTTGAGAACACGATGCTAGAAATGAAATATTTGCATATCATATCTTTTGCTCTATGCTTATACTTCTTTTCTATATTCCTTGGCTACTTTCTAATTGGTGGCCTATGTTGAATTCCGCATCTAAAAAATATGAGATGAGATTTTTTGGAAATTTCCAATTCTTTGAATTTATTTCCACTCTTTCTCTTTTAAAAAAAAGACAAAAAAATCAGATTTTTCAATTTGGATTCAAAATTGAGAAACCTTGATCCTTTCCTATCGTTCATCGCGCTTGCAGAAATGTTGAGCCTATTTGACTAAGGTTTTGGGCCATCGTTTCTCTTCGATGAGTTCATTAAAAATCTAAAAGAGAAAAAAATTAAAAGTAAAAAAAAAATAAAAAATAAAAAAAATCAGAATTTTCATTTTGGATTCAAAATTGAGAAACCTTAATCTTTTCCTATCGTTCATCGCGCTTGCAGAAATGTTGAGCCTGTTCGACTAAGGTTTTGGGCCATCGTTTCTCTTCGATGAGTTCATTAAAGATCTAAAAAAAAAGTAAAAAAAATAAATAAATAAAAAACAAAAAAAAGACATAGACCACTAAGGTTAAACCAACTGCGTTCTTTGATCACGGTTGATTCAAGAAAAGCTTTGTCCAGAGTGTGGAGACAGCTTGACTATTCTAGGCAAGGGTCCTCTAAACGGGTTCATTAAGTAATCCTACCCTTACCTGGGGGCAATTCTATCAATCGAGATTTCATAAGACCGGGTTAGGAGGCCTATGTGTACTCTCTCGTCTTTTAAATAAAAAAATTTTCAAAATAAAGTTTTTAAAATAAAAATTTAAAACTAAAAAATAAAAAAATAAAAAAATTTCTAAAAAAAATCTTAAAAAAATAAATAAATAATAAAAAATATATAAAAAAAGATTTTTTTTATAAAAATACTAAAAAAAATCTTCAAAAAAAAAACTTCCGTCATTTTTGGGTTCAGATCGGAGAAATTTTGGTCTCCTCCTTTCTGAGCACTGGCGCTCGCGGAAATCGCTGAGCCCGTATTCAGATTGGAATGCTTTTTGCTCTCTTTGATGAACCCGATCTTGGCCTTTAAAAAAAAAAACAAACTCGTCATTTTTAGATTCATAACTGAGAAATTATGGTTCATTTCCTTCTGGGTACTGGCGCTCGCGGAAATCGCTGAGACCGTATTTGGATCGGAATACCATCTGCTCTCTTTGGTGATTCCAATCTTGGCCTTTCAAAATCGAGAATCTCATCTTATGGATGCGGTCTCAAAACATTTGTGTCTAGCGGTACTAGTATGCCCTTTCAGGGTCTACTGTATTCACGACCGGTACATTTGTAACTCCAAACTTATATTCTTCTTACATCGAGCAAGCTTTGCTTCTCAATAAGTCAAATTTAGGTTCACAATTGCTTCTAGCAGTCACTGGGAGGCTCAATCTGGGCTTACCATACCTGCGATCAGAATAATTGTACCCTATATGGCTTTTTTGCCTTCTTCATAATGCTTGGGTCATATCCCTCAAGCGATTTGAAAAGACAAAACCATAGAACTCCCCATTTATGATCATTATATTCTTGTGTTTACTAATGGATGTGGTCTTGTTTCGGAAACTATTCGAAAAAACTAATAATGGCAGCATCGCTTACCATTACTTTCGATGAGAGCAAGCACCAACTCATGCTTCAACAGAAGCAAACCACGCGCACCTACAAGCGCCCCATCAGCTGCCGAAGCGTCAACTCCCTCGGCAACTCTCTGTACTCCGGGTCGACCTCGACTCCTCGGACTATTGTCTTTAGGATGCTAGGACCATTCCCACTTCCCGAAGAACAAATTGCTCCTTCCAAGAAGCAGAAGGTCAACTCTCAACGTGTCACTACTGTGACACCAAAGGCAAACACCAGAAGGCCCGAAGCCCATGGCACCCCCACAAAGCCTCGACCCGCAAACGACCAGGTCTATCCCTAGACTTGGTCCCCAAGACTTCACCAAAACAAAGAAGGTCCCAAACATCCACCAAGCCATCATTCCTGGCCCCACTCAAGGATAACCAGTTCTACCCTTTTGCTTACATGAAAGAGGAGAGACCCACCTCCAACCTGACTCCCAAGTCAACTCAGCATGAGCCGGCTTGTTCTTACAAGCCCAAAAGCAGATCATACATCATAAGGCCCCTGCAAGCACTTGCTAAGGCCTACAATCCTTCAGTTCGACCCTTCATATCTGTCACGCCCCGAAACCGGGACCTGCAGCGAACCGATCTCGGGGTGCGAAATTTTGGAATAATTTGAAACTTTTTGTTATGTTTCCCAAGATCCGCGTGAATGAGGATAATCAAATCTCATCACAATCAGAGTATATTTCGTGGAAGCTAAACATGGTGTTACGACCCGGAATCCATGGCCATCGGGTTCCGTGTCGCACGCAACCAATATCACAAAGCCATCAATAAACAGACTGGCATAAATCCTACATCAGAGCATACTGAGCTGGTAGTAACAAACTATTATTTCCCACATGTTCAAGTTACAATTAACAGATGTCTTAATTACAAACCCAAAAGAAAAAGGCTGATAAGGCCATACAACAATATAACCAACTAAACATAAATACTACCCCAACATTTCAATACGAACTCTGGTGCCAAACTTGACATCTAGATGATATCAACGGGCAGCCTCTCACGTCAGACCGGCGGTCCCACCGCCTCCTCTGATCAAACACCTACAAACAGAAAGAGAAGGAACTGGCACCAAACAAAAAGGGTCAGACACGACGGTCTGGCAAGTAAATAAACAAGTAATATGAACAAAAGGAACATACATAAAACCAGACGAAATCATCGTAAAACCGGATAAATGGTCTAAACAATAATGACAATAAAACATGCTAAAACAATCGAAAGTCCGAACAGAAATATCAAGACAAATAAACGAACAATCTCTAAAGCATAAATGTCTCGAAAAGATAACCACTTAAGCGAAGCATTTAATAATTGGAAGTACATTTAAAACTGAACAGTAGAAACAATACGATAAAGGTCGATATCGTAAACATTAAACAAAGCAAAGCATAAAAGGCATAACCGACAAGAATCATAAACTAAAGTAATATGCAGATAAAACTTGGCGACCACAAATAGCTAAATCCTCCTATTACCGAAGTAATAAGAGCAGACAGAGCGTAGCCACTGAACGTGGTACTAAACAGAGGATCAGAACCGTAGCCATACAAATGGGACCGGCAGATCAAAAGTATCAGAACCGTAGCCATACAAATGGGACCGGCAGATAATTACCGTTGCCATGGTCGGTACAAACGGAATCCAAGCTGCAGCTGGCGGACAGAATAAAGATCCCAAGCCGGGTGATCAGCCCGACAAGGTGACCTAAGCCTAGTGGTGCCTTTAGTTTTCAAACTCAGACCGATACAAACCTAACATAGTACTAATCCCTTTGGCTCAGGGGCTCACACCACATAGCTCTGGCCCCGTCTTGCCTCAGGGTTTTGTTTTCGGAATCATAGCCTCTTTGGCTCATGGGCTCGCACCACATAGCTCTGGCCCGGTCTTGCCTCGAGGTTTTTATTTTCAAAATACTAGTCTTAACAAAATAACAATCTCATCGAAGAAACCCCAAATGTGACGAACCACTCTAATCTCTTCTCAAATCGAATCGGAGAAAACACACGAATATCTATGGTAAACCGTTCAAATACGCATCAAGGGGATTTGTATAAAATCATACGGTCAATCCTTTCGAACGTGGAAAACCACATTATTTTATAACAAATCATCGATGCTATTTAAGTTAGTTCACCAAAGAAAACAAATACAAATACAAATACAAATACAAATACATTTTTCTGACTTGAAATGGAATGGAATTATGTAGGATGACTTAATGATTTACCAAGGAACCATCTCAATGCACAACTATCATTTAAACATTGATTAGTAAAGAGCGCGTTTGATGCCAATGAAAATCCATAATATTTAAATGATAAAGTGCGTATTGAGACTCAGACGATTCCCGGATAATTTTACATACTTTCATTCTCTCATTGGTCCCATTCTCATTTCACAAATTTCCAAGTATCAAAAGTAAATCCAAACTCTTTAAAATAGGCCCATAGTTAGCCTTAATCCAAGTCCAAAATAGTCCTCAATAACCATTCAAAAACCAACCTTAATCAAGCCCACAAAACAAGTTTAAAAACAGTCCAAAACTAATCTTGAGATGGCCCACAATACAAACCTTAAAACAGCCCAAAACTGGACCTAAGATGGCCCACAAACAAGCTTTAAAACACAACCCCAAAACTAACCTGAACCAGGCCCACAAAATAGATTTTAAAACAGCCCCAAAACCAAACTTAAATGGCCCACAAACATACTCTAAAACAGCCCCAAAACTAAACATTTATTGGCCCACAAAACCAACTTTAAAGACAGCCCAAGACTAACCTGAACCAGGCCCACAAAATAGATTTTAAAACAGCCCCAAAACCAAACTTAAATGGCCCACAAACATACTCTAAAACAGCCCCAAAACTAAACATTTATTGGCCCACAAAACCAACTTTAAAGACAGCCCAAGACTAACCTGAACCAGGCCCACAAAATAGATTTTTAAAACTGACCAATGTCAGGCCCTGAAATGGCCCAATATCAGGTCTTATAATGGCTCAAAAACTGACTTGAATCAGGCCCAAGGAAGCCCAAAGAAACCCCAAAAGAAACAGGCCCAAAACTGATCCATAAACGGGCCCAGGACAGGTCTGGGCTCGCTCGAGCGACCCAAGGTCCGCTCGAGCGAAGCCCAGACAGAACCTGGTCCGCTCGAGCGGCCCACTGGGTCGCTCGAGCGGACTGGGCTCTGTCCCAGTCCGGCTGAGTGCAGAAATGCACTCTTTCTTCTTCTTTTCTGATTTTTCTTTCTTCCCTCCTTTCCTACAAAATTCCAAGATCATTTGGGCCCTCCTTTGGCCTTCCAAACTCATCAAATCCCATCCATAAATCATTCTAATTGGCCCAAAGACAACACTTTTGAAAGCAAAGTTTTCTCCCTTTCTTTTGAACCCAAACACTTAACACAAAGAGATCAAATTTTCTAAATGACCAAGACAAAAAACAAGCTTCTAATACATGGTAAAACTATAACATAAATGGAAATCCACATAACATTGATTCCTTCATTCAAAGCAAATCCATAAATCATAAAGAATTAGAACATGATGAGCAAAAGCCATGAAACCCAACAAAAACATGAAACATCATATTAATTGGAAATCCACTTGCCTTGGTCAAGAGAAGATGCAAAAACACTCCATGAAAGTCTTCTAATGGCCTCAAGCTCCAAAATCATAAAACCCCCAAAATGGCTCAAAAGAAACCCTAGAAAACCAATCATTGCAAATCTCCATGACAACCCATTGCATGAGTGATGAAAACACTCTAAATGAAAAGGAGAACAAAGATCTAAAGTTTAGAAAGCTATTGCAAACCTTGAGAAATCCAAACAAGGAAGAAGAGCTTAGATGAGAGCCTTGCTCTAGCCCAAAAATCTTGAAAATAGGGTCTTTGGAAAGCTTGAGAGATGAGGAAGAACTTGGGGAGATCAATCTTCCAAGAGGACTCCACCAAATGAGAGTTTCAGATGAGAGAGAGAGTGAGGGAGGAGAGGGAAAAACCCTTGCTCAAAACCGTGCAAGAAGGAAATGAAGGAAGAGGAAGAGAGTTCCTCTTCTTAAGAGATGGGTTTTGTGGGTCCCATTCTTCACAAGGCTGAAAATGGCATTTGCGGGCCCCGAACGAAAACGACGAAGAAGACAAAAACGATCGGCGAAATTTCTACTTTCCAAAAAGTATAATTTCCCCAATTTCTGAAATTTTCGAAATTCATGGACAGATTTAGTGAAAATGTCATTTTTGCCCATTTTCCTCGAAAAAACGTGATTTCTGAGTATCAAATCGAAATGGTCAAAGCATGAAAGTTGTTAAACTTCATAAAATAAGTCAAAATACACCAAATTCAGAATTTTTAGAAATCCAAAGTAATTCCTCATAAGAATACAAATCATATGGACCGGGTCAAACCAAAGTCAACGGTCTTTAAAAATCTCAAAGACTAAGGAAAAATCCGGTCAAACTCAAATACGCGGTCAAACTAAATCAAATCTCGCTTTAAAAAAGCTAAACCACGATTAAAACAATGCTAAACAAAAGGACTGGGGTCGGGATCTTACATCCTCCCCCCCTTAGAATCCATTTGGTCCTCCAAATGGCTTAAACCAAATCGAAATCAAAAACCCCAAAAGACAAACGAAAACACTGACACCCTATGCTAGACCTCGGCAACTGAGAGACCTCCTCTTATCAAACCTGACGTTGAGATGCACGGTCCACCACATTCTGATTCGGTTGAAGGCTTCACACTAATCCACATATCTGCTCGAAAACAAACTCCTCTGACCAAACTGGTGCGCAACAATTCTTCTAAACATCCTTGGTGTCATCTGTCGTTCCAGTACTAAATCATTTCCTTTACTTATCTCATCATTCACTGTCAGTCCAAGAAACTGCAATTTCTGCCTCTTTCTATGACTTTGGAAATCTGTGCCTTAAGTCCTTCAAAGCTGTACACGGTGCTTCCGATGCTTGCATGAAGGTGTGATCATAGACATGTTTTCTCTGAAATATCTCCCTCTTCAAAAATTCCTGGAATTCCAAATACCTACTTACACTGTACCATTCAGACTCTGGCTTCTAAGAATATCGTCAATCCTTCCTCATTCCGAAATCACAACTCCAATTCTAATCTTTCTGTGATGTACTCAGAATTCGTGTCCACATCTGATTCTATCTACCTGCTGCTCTTGATCTCTTCCCTGGTACTGTGTCATCAATAAAACACATCTACTAATCTGATGTCAATTCCTGAAGAACTGAAACTTTCAATCCAAGTCTTGAATGATGTTTACTCTCTCGTAGATCCAACTTTGTTCTCAACTGAACTAATACACATCCGGACATCCATCATCCCTTCACTTCATACACCTCCCAACTCCAACCAAAAGCTATTACAACTCATTCCATACGGTGCAAAACAAATCTCAAAATTTTAAACATAGGGACTAAAATAATTACTTAGTTAAATCTCATCATTTTAAAACATAGTAGAAGCTGAACTTCCAAATTATCAAATAAAACTTAATAAAGAAAGTTTAGCAAAGTTTGAACATGAAACAACATTATTCATTTTGAAATTCATGTTTTCATAACTCAACAAATCCTTGAAATACTCAACAACCTCAAATTAGGGTTTCAAAAATAAATCAATTGCATGTAGTATGACCATACATGAAATTTTGTTGAAATCCATTTCCAGTCAAACACATACAAAGTTTCGAAATCTTTAAGGTTTTGAAATGTAGCTGTCAACATTTAAAAGAATTAAAACAATAGCAAAATTTCAAAACCATTGTGTAACAATGTCTTAAGAAGATTAAATAAAAATTCATAACACAAATCCTCATGAAAACAAAATCATGTGACTCCTAGAAAGAGTATGATAATATAATTTATAATTCAAAATAAGCCTTAAAGAAGATGCATAAATCCATTGTTTGAACGCTACAAGAATAAATCATAGACATTAAGGAAAACATAATAAAGATGAAAATATCCTGAAAATCATTTTAAATAAGAAATGGACATCCAAATCACTGAGGTACTCCCTTGCATCTGCACGTTGTCCAATCCAATACCCTATAAGTCGGTAAAGCCCACAATACTTCCTTTGCTGCCAAAAATTTTCTTAACTACAACTAACCATCCACTTGGTATTGCCTCTGGAAACTACACTGGCTACACTACAAGTTACCGAACTTCTCAACCAAAACCATGACTATGCTCGTCGAATCCGGGGAAATCCTTGAGTTTCTTGCACCACTCCTGATCTTACTAACTAAGATCACTTCTCCCTTCATAAAATCCACAGGTAACATGCCTCCTGCAGTCCTTCATCTTGAAAAGATGGTCTGAGTTCACCCAAGAATCCACATTAACTTACCTTAGTACGCTGCATGATGATCTTCGATTAACTGAGAGGGGATCTTCAATTACTGCTCGAGTCCAACTCTGACGGGCAAACGCATATATCTTCTCTCATTAACCACAACGGAGATGCTGAAGGCTGAAAGTCCGCTGACGTTCTCCGAAAACACATACTAAATCCACGAGGTTCTCAGTCTCCGACACAAGCATAGACAAAAGACACTAGACAAGAGTATGGAGATTTTAAAAATTCTCCACCACTAAGGAGGAAATTTGGCCGTCCAAATCTCCTAACAACAGAACTAAAAGAAAAGACAAGCAAAATCTCCCGAGCTGAAAGGAAAACCGACTCAAATCCAACGAAACAAAGACACGAGAAAACAAATCGACACAATCTAACGAATCCTCACCACACGTCTTAATGTCTCTAGAGTATTTTATTTCCTAGAAACTAACCAGCTCTGATACCAAACCTGTCACGCCCCGAAACCGGGACCTGCAGCGAACCGATCTCGGGGTGCGAAATTTTGGAATAATTTGAAACTTTTTGTTATGTTTCCCAAGACCCGCGTGAATGAGGATAAACAAATCTCATCACAATCAGAGTATATTTTTCGCGGAAGCTAAACATGGTGTTACGACCCGGAATCCGTGGCCATCGGGTTCCGTGTCGCACGCAACCAATATCACAAAGCCATCAATAAACAGACTGGCATAAATCCTACATCAGAGCATACTGAGCTGGTAGTAACAAACTATTATTTCCCACATGTTCAAGTTACAATTAACAGATGTCTTAATTACAAACCCAAAAGAAAAAGGCTGATAAGGCCATACAACAATATAACCAACTAAACATAAATACTACCCCAACATTTCAATACGAACTCTGGTGCCAAACTTGACATCTAGATGATATCAACGGGCAACCTCTCACGTCAGACCGGCGGTCCCACCGCCTCCTCTGATCAAACACCTACAAACAGAAAGAGAAGGAACTGGCACCAAACAAAAAGGGTCAGACACGACGGTCTGGCAAGTAAATAAACAAGTAATATGAACAAAAGGAACATACATAAAACCAGACGAAATCATCGTAAAACCGGATAAATGGTCTAAACAATAATGACAATAAAACATGCTAAAACAATCGAAAGTCCGAACAGAAATATCAAGACAAATAAACGAACAATCTCTAAAGCATAAATGTCTCGAAAAGATAACCACTTAAGCGAAGCATTTAATAATTGGAAGTACATTTAAAACTGAACAGTAGAAACAATACGATAAAGGTCGATATCGTAAACATTAAACAAAGCAAAGCATAAAAGGCATAACCGACAAGAATCATAAACTAAAGTAATATGCAGATAAAACTTGGCGACCACAAATAGCTAAATCCTCCTATTACCGAAGTAATAAGAGCAGACAGAGCGTAGCCACTGAACGTGGTACTAAACAGAGGATCAGAACCGTAGCCATACAAATGGGACCGGCAGATCAAAAGTATCAGAACCGTAGCCATACAAATGGGACCGGCAGATAATTACCGTTGCCATGGTCGGTACAAACGGAATCCAAGCTGCAGCTGGCGGACAGAATAAAGATCCCAAGCCGGGTGATCAGCCCGACAAGGTGACCTAAGCCTAGTGGTGCCTTTAGTTTTCAAACTCAGACCGATACAAACCTAACATAGTACTAATCCCTTTGGCTCAGGGGCTCACACCACATAGCTCTGGCCCCGTCTTGCCTCAGGGTTTTGTTTTCGGAATCATAGCCTCTTTGGCTCATGGGCTCGCACCACATAGCTCTGGCCCGGTCTTGCCTCGAGGTTTTTATTTTCAAAATACTAGTCTTAACAAAATAACAATCTCATCGAAGAAACCCCAAATGTGGCGAACCACTCTAATCTCTTCTCAAATCGAATCGGAGAAAACACACGAATATCTATGGTAAACCGTTCAAATACGCATCAAGGGGATTTGTATAAAATCATACGGTAAAATCTTTCGAACGTGGAAAACCACATTATTTTATAACAAATCATCGATGCTATTTAAGTTAGTTCACCAAAGAAAACAAATACAAATACAAATACAAATACAAATACATTTTTCTGACTTGAAATGGAATGGAATTATGTAGGATGACTTAATGACTTACCAAGGAACCATCTCAATGCACATCTATCATTTAAACATTGATTAGTAAAGAGCGCGTTTGATGCCAATGAAAATCCATAATATTTAAATGATAAAGTGCGTATTGAGACTCAGACGATTCCCGGATAATTTTACATACTTTCATTCTCTCATTGGTCCCATTCTCATTTCACAAATTTCCAAGTATCAAAAGTAAATCCAAACTCTTTAAAATAGGCCCATAGTTAGCCTTAATCCAAGTCCAAAATAGTCCTCAATAACCATTCAAAAACCAACCTTAATCAAGCCCACAAAACAAGTTTAAAAACAGTCCAAAACTAATCTTGAGATGGCCCACAATACAAACCTTAAAACAGCCCAAAACTGAACCTAAGATGGCCCACAAACAAGCTTTAAAACACAACCCCAAAACTAACCTGAACCAGGCCCACAAAATAGATTTTAAAACAGCCCCAAAACCAAACTCAAATGGCCCACAAACATACTCTAAAACAGCCCCAAAACTAAACATTTATTGGCCCACAAAACCAACTTTAAAGACAGCCCAAGACTAACCTGAACCAGGCCCACAAAATAGATTTTAAAACAGCCCCAAAACCAAACTTAAATGGCCCACAAACATACTCTAAAACATCCCCAAAACTAAACATTTATTGGCCCACAAAACCAACTTTAAAGACAGCCCAAGACTAACCTGAACCAGGCCCACAAAATAGATTTTTAAAACTGACCAATGTCAGGCCCTGAAATGGCCCAATATCAGGTCTTATAATGGCTCAAAAACTGACTTGAATCAGGCCCAAGGAAGCCCAAAGAAACCCCAAAAGAAACAGGCCCAAAACTGATCCATAAACGGGCCCAGGACAGGTCTGGGCTCGCTCGAGCGACCCAAGGTCCGCTCGAGCGAAGCCCAGACAGAACCTGGTCCGCTCGAGCGGCCCACTGGGTCGCTCGAGCGGACTGGGCTCTGTCCCAGTCCGGCTGAGTGCAGAAATGCACTCTTTCTTCTTCTTTTCTGGTTTTTCTTTCTTCCCTCCTTTCCTACAAAATTCCAAGATCATTTGGGCCCTCCTTTGGCCTTCCAAACTCATCAAATCCCATCCATAAATCATTCTAATTGGCCCAAAGACAACACTTTTGAAAGCAAAGTTTTCTCCCTTTCTTTTGAACCCAAACACTTAACACAAAGAGATCAAATTTTCTAAATGACCAAGACAAAAAACAAGCTTCTAATACATGGTAAAACTATAACATAAATGGAAATCCACATAACATTGATTCCTTCATTCAAAGCAAATCCATAAATCATAAAGAATTAGAACATGATGAGCAAAAGCCATGAAACCCAACAAAAACATGAAACATCATATTAATTGGAAATCCACTTGCCTTGGTCAAGAGAAGATGCAAAAACACTCCATGAAAGTCTTCTAATGGCCTCAAGCTCCAAAATCATAAAACCCCCAAAATGGCTCAAAAGAAACCCTAGAAAACCAATCATTGCAAATCTCCATGACAACCCATTGCATGAGTGATGAAAACACTCTAAATGAAAAGGAGAACAAAGATCTAAAGTTTAGAAAGCTATTGCAAACCTTGAGAAATCCAAACAAGGAAGAAGAGCTTAGATGAGAGCCTTGCTCTAGCCCAAAAATCTTGAAAATAGGGTCTTTGGAAAGCTTGAGAGATGAGGAAGAACTTGGGGAGATCAATCTTCCAAGAGGACTCCACCAAATGAGAGTTTCAGATGAGAGAGAGAGTGAGGGAGGAGAGGGAAAAACCCTTGCTCAAAACCGTGCAAGAAGGAAATGAAGGAAGAGGAAGAGAGTTCCTCTTCTTAAGAGATGGGTTTTGTGGGTCCCATTCTTCACAAGGCTGAAAATGGCATTTGCGGGCCCCGAACGAAAACGACGAAGAAGACAAAAACGATCGGCGAAATTTCTACTTTCCAAAAAGTATATTTTCCCCAATTTCTGAAATTTTCGAAATTCATGGACAGATTTAGTGAAAATGTCATTTTTGCCCATTTTCCTCGAAAAACGTGATTTCTGAGTATCAAATCGAAATGGTCAAAGCATGAAAGTTGTTAAACTTCATAAAATAAGTCAAAATACACCAAATTCAGAATTTTTAGAAATCCAAAGTAATTCCTCATAAGAATACAAATCATATGGACCGGGTCAAACCAAAGTCAACGGTCTTTAAAAATCTCAAAGACTAAGGAAAAATCCGGTCAAACTCAAATACGCGGTCAAACTAAATCAAATCTCTCTTAAAAAGCTAAACCACGATTAAAACAATGCTAAACAAAAGGACTGGGGTCGGGATCTTACATCCTCCCCCCCTTAGAATCCATTTGGTCCTCCAAATGGCTTAAACCAAATCGAAATCAAAAACCCCAAAAGACAAACGAAAACACTGACACCCTATGCTAGACCTCGGCAACTGAGAGACATCCTCTGATCAAACCTGACATTGAGATGCGCGGTCCACCACATTCTGATTCGGTTGAAGGCTTCACACTAATCCACATATCTGCTCGAAAACAAACTCCTCTGACCAAACTGGTGCGCAACAATTCTTCTAAACATCCTTGGTGTCATCTGTCGTTCCAGTACTAAATCATTTCCTTTACTTATCTCATCATTCACTGTCAGTCCAAGAAACTGCAATTTCTGCCTCTTTCTATGACTTTGGAAATCTGTGCCTTAAGTCCTTCAAAGCTGTACACGGTGCTTCCGATGCTTGCATGAAGGTGTGATCATAGACATGTTTTCTCTGAAATATCTCCCTCTTCAAAAATTCCTGGAATTCCAAATACCTACTTACACTGTACCATTCAGACTCTGGCTTCTAAGAATATCGTCAATCCTTCCTCATTCCGAAATCACAACTCCAATTCTAATCTTTCTGTGATGTACTCAGAATTCGTGTCCACATCTGATTCTATCTACCTGCTGCTCTTGATCTCTTCCCTGGT
Source organism: Litsea cubeba (assembly GCA_012931725.1). NCBI lineage: Eukaryota > Viridiplantae > Streptophyta > Magnoliopsida > Laurales > Lauraceae > Litsea > Litsea cubeba. Next base: position 43,561,406 of record CM022947.1, on the reverse strand, counting down.
ACTGTGTCATCAATAAAACACATCTACTAATCTGATGTCAATTCCTGAAGAACTGAAACTTTCAATCCAAGTCTTGAATGATGTTTACTCTCTCATAGATCCAACTTTGTCCTCAACTGAACTAATACACATCCGGACATCCATCATCCCTTCACTTCATACACCTCCCAACTCCAACCAAAAGCTATTACAACTCATTCCATACGGTGCAAAACAAATCTCAAAATTTTAAACATAGGGACTAAAATAATTACTTAGTTAAATCTCATCATTTTAAAACATAGTAGAAGCTGAACTTCCAAATTATCAAATAAAACTTAATAAAGAAAGTTTAGCAAAGTTTGAACATGAAACAACATTATTCATTTTGAAATTCATGTTTTCATAACTCAACAAATCCTTGAAATACTCAACAACCTCAAATTAGGGTTTCAAAAATAAATCAATCGCATGTAGTATGACCATACATGAAATTTTGTTGAAATCCATTTCCAGTCAAACACATACAAAGTTTCGAAATCTTTAAGGTTTTGAAATGTAGCTGTCAACATTTAAAAGAATTAAAACAATAGCAAAATTTCAAAACCATTGTGTAACAATGTCTTAAGAAGATTAAATAAAAATTCATAACACAAATCCTCATGAAAACAAAATCATGTGACTCCTAGAAAGAGTATGATAATATAATTTATAATTCAAAATAAGCCTTAAAGAAGATGCATAAATCCATTGTTTGAACGCTACAAGAATAAATCATAGACATTAAGGAAAACATAATAAAGATGAAAATATCCTGAAAATCATTTTAAATAAGAAATGGACATCCAAATCACTGAGGTACTCCCTTGCATCTGCACGTTGTCCAATCCAATACCCTATAAGTCGGTAAAGCCCACAATACTTCCTTTGCTGCCAAAAATTTTCTTAACTACAACTAACCATCCACTTGGTATTGCCTCTGGAAACTACACTGGCTACACTACAAGTTACCGAACTTCTCAACCAAAACCATGACTATGCTCGTCGAATCCGGGGAAATCCTTGAGTTTCTTGCACCACTCCTGATCTTACTAACTAAGATCACTTCTCCCTTCATAAAATCCACAGGTAACATGCCTCCTGCAGTCCTTCATCTTGAAAAGATGGTCTGAGTTCACCCAAGAATCCACATTAACTTACCTTAGTACGCTGCATGATGATCTTCGATTAACTGAGAGGGGATCTTCAATTACTGCTCGAGTCCAACTCTGACGGGCAAACGCATATATCTTCTCTCATTAACCACAACGGAGATGCTGAAGGCTGAAAGTCCGCTGACGTTCTCCGAAAACACATACTAAATCCACGAGGTTCTCAGTCTCCGACACAAGCATAGACAAAAGACACTAGACAAGAGTATGGAGATTTTAAAAATTCTCCACCACTAAGGAGGAAATTTGGCCGTCCAAATCTCCTAACAACAGAACTAAAAGAAAAGACAAGCAAAATCTCCCGAACTGAAAGGAAAACCGACTCAAATCCAACGAAACATAGACACGAGAAAACAAATCGACACAATCTAACGAATCCTCACCACACGTCTTAATGTCTCTAGAGTGTTTTATTTCCTAGAAACTAACCAGCTCTGATACCAAACCTGTCACGCCCCGAAACCGGGACCTGCAGCGAACCGATCTCGGGGTGCGAAATTTTGGAATAATTTGAAACTTTTTGTTATGTTTCCCAAGACCCGCGTGAATGAGGATAAACAAATCTCATCACAATCAGAGTATATTTTCGCGGAAGCTCCACATGGTGTTACGACCCGGAATCCGTGGCCATCGGGTTCCGTGTCGCACGCAACCAATATCACAAAGCCATCAATAAACAGACTGGCATAACCCATACATCAGAGCATACTGAGCTGGTAGTAACAAACTATTATTTCTCACATGTTCAAATTACAATTAACAGATGTCTTAATTACAAACCCAAAAGAAAAAGGCTGATAAGGCCATACAACAATATAACCAACTAAACATAAATACTACCCCAACATTTCAATACGAACTCTGGTGCCAAACTTGACATCTAGATGATATCAACGGGCAGCCTCTCACGTCAGACCGGCGGTCCCACCGCCTCCTCTGATCAAACACCTACAAACAGAAAGAGAAGGAACTGGCACCAAACAAAAAGGGTCAGACACGACGGTCTGGCAAGTAAATAAACAAGTAATATGAACAAAAGGAACATACATAAAACCAGACGAAATCATCGTAAAACCGGATAAATGGTCTAAACAATAATGACAATAAAACATGCTAAAACAATCGAAAGTCCGAACAGAAATATCAAGACAAATAAACGAACAATCTCTAAAGCATAAATGTCTCGAAAAGATAACCACTTAAGCGAAGCATTTAATAATTGGAAGTACATTTAAAACTGAACAGTAGAAACAATACGATAAAGGTCGATATCGTAAACATTAAACAAAGCAAAGCATAAAAGGCATAACCGACAAGAATCATAAACTAAAGTAATATGCAGATAAAACTTGGCGACCACAAATAGCTAAATCCTCCTATTACCGAAGTAATAAGAGCAGACAGAGCGTAGCCACTGAACGTGGTACTAAACAGAGGATCAGAACCGTAGCCATACAAATGGGACCGGCAGATCAAAAGTATCAGAACCGTAGCCATACAAATGGGACCGGCAGATAATTACCGTTGCCATGGTCGGTACAAACGGAATCCAAGCTGCAGCTGGCGGACAGAATAAAGATCCCAAGCCGGGTGATCAGCCCGACAAGGTGACCTAAGCCTAGTGGTGCCTTTAGTTTTCAAACTCAGACCGATACAAACCTAACATAGTACTAATCCCTTTGGCTCAGGGGCTCACACCACATAGCTCTGGCCCCGTCTTGCCTCAGGGTTTTGTTTTCGGAATCATAGCCTCTTTGGCTCATGGGCTCGCACCACATAGCTCTGGCCCGGTCTTGCCTCGAGGTTTTTATTTTCAAAATACTAGTCTTAACAAAATAACAATCTCATCGAAGAAACCCCAAATGTGGCGAACCACTCTAATCTCTTCTCAAATCGAATCGGAGAAAACACACGAATATCTATGGTAAACCGTTCAAATACGCATCAAGGGGATTTGTATAAAATCATACGGTAAAATCTTTCGAACGTGGAAAACCACATTATTTTATAACAAATCATCGATGCTATTTAAGTTAGTTCACCAAAGAAAACAAATACAAATACAAATACAAATACAAATACATTTTTCTGACTTGAAATGGAATGGAATTATGTAGGATGACTTAATGACTTACCAAGGAACCATCTCAATGCACATCTATCATTTAAACATTGATTAGTAAAGAGCGCGTTTGATGCCAATGAAAATCCATAATATTTAAATGATAAAGTGCGTATTGAGACTCAGACGATTCCCGGATAATTTTACATACTTTCATTCTCTCATTGGTCCCATTCTCATTTCACAAATTTCCAAGTATCAAAAGTAAATCCAAACTCTTTAAAATAGGCCCATAGTTAGCCTTAATCCAAGTCCAAAATAGTCCTCAATAACCATTCAAAAACCAACCTTAATCAAGCCAACAAAACAAGTTTAAAAACAGTCCAAAACTAATCTTGAGATGGCCCACAATACAAACCTTAAAACAGCCCAAAACTGGACCTAAGATGGCCCACAAACAAGCTTTAAAACACAACCCCAAAACTAACCTGAACCAGGCCCACAAAATAGATTTTAAAACAGCCCCAAAACCAAACTTAAATGGCCCACAAACATACTCTAAAACAGCCCCAAAACTAAACATTTATTGGCCCACAAAACCAACTTTAAAGACAGCCCAAGACTAACCTGAACCAGGCCCACAAAATAGATTTTAAAAACTGACCAATGTCAGGCCCTGAAATGGCCCAATATCAGGTCTTATAATGGCTCAAAAACTGACTTGAATCAGGCCCAAGGAAGCCCAAAGAAACCCCAAAAGAAACAGGCCCAAAACTGATCCATAAACGGGCCCAGGACAGGTCTGGGCTCGCTCGAGCGACCCAAGGTCCGCTCGAGCGAAGCCCAGACAGAACCTGGTCCGCTCGAGCGGCCCACTGGGTCGCTCGAGCGGACTGGGCTCTGTCCCAGTCCGGCTGAGTGCAGAAATGCACTCTTTCTTCTTCTTTTCTGATTTTTCTTTCTTCCCTCCTTTCCTACAAAATTCCAAGATCATTTGGGCCCTCCTTTGGCCTTCCAAACTCATCAAATCCCATCCATAAATCATTCTAATTGGCCCAAAGACAACACTTTTGAAAGCAAAGTTTTCTCCCTTTCTTTTGAACCCAAACACTTAACACAAAGAGATCAAATTTTCTAAATGACCAAGACAAAAAACAAGCTTCTAATACATGGTAAAACTATAACATAAATGGAAATCCACATAACATTGATTCCTTCATTCAAAGCAAATCCATAAATCATAAAGAGTTAGAACATGATGAGCAAAAGCCATGAAGCCTAACAAAAACATGAAACATCATATTAATTGGAAATCCACTTGCCTTGGTCAAGAGAAGATGCAAAAACACTCCATGAAAGTCTTCTAATGGCCTCAAGCTCCAAAATCATAAAACCCCCAAAATGGCTCAAAAGAAACCCTAGAAAACCAATCATTGCAAATCTCCATGACAACCCATTGCATGAGTGATGAAAACACTCTAAATGAAAAGGAGAACAAAGATCTAAAGTTTAGAAAGCTATTGCAAACCTTGAGAAATCCAAACAAGGAAGAAGAGATTAGATGAGAGCCTTGCTCTAGCCCAAAAATCTTGAAAATAGGGTCTTTGGAAAGCTTGAGAGATGAGGAAGAACTTGGGGAGATCAATCTTCCAAGAGGACTCCACCAAATGAGAGTTTCAGATGAGAGAGAGAGTGAGGGAGGAGAGGGAAAAACCCTTGCTCAAAACCGTGCAAGAAGGAAATGAAGGAAGAGGAAGAGAGTTCCTCTTCTTAAGAGATGGGTTTTGTGGGTCCCATTCTTCAAAGGCTGAAAATGGCATTTGCGGGCCCCGAACGAAAACGACGAAGAAGACAAAAACGATCGGCGAAATTTCTACTTTCTAAAAAGTATATTTTCCCCAATTTCTGAAATTTTTGAAATTCATGGACAGATTTAGTGAAAATGTCATTTTTGCCCATTTTCCTCGAAAAACGTGATTTCTGAGTATCAAATCGAAATGGTCAAAGCATGAAAGTTGTTAAACTTCATAAAATAAGTCAAAATACACCAAATTCAGAATTTTTAGAAATCCGAAGTAATTCCTCATAAGAATACAAATCATATGGACCGGGTCAAACCAAAGTCAACGGTCTTTAAAAATCTCAAAGACTAAGGAAAAATCCGGTCAAACTCAAATACGCGGTCAAACTAAATCAAATCTCGCTTTAAAAAGCTAAACCACGATTAAAACAATGCTAAACAAAAGGACTGGGGTCGGGATCTTACAATATCTACAGGGGCCGAACTCGAAAGATTCAAAGCTTCACTGCAATAGGCGAAGGACCAGGTTCGCATCCTGTCCTTGCCCAGGTACAAAGAAGACATGCTCGGCTGCTGCGCTCGAGGGAGCACATCCTTCATCGTCAAAGCCCAGCCAGAGCTGACCGAAGCTCAAATTGCTCATCGTATATGCCGCCGCGCGTCGTATCGACAAAAGAGACTAGAGAAGCAAAGGACCCAGCCTCCTACACTTTAAGTCTCTCACAAATGGGTCGAAAAAGAAAGACCCAACCAAGTTGCTACCGTCCATATGGTTGGAAAAACCAGAAGATGCCAAAAGTCGGCAACAAAAACTCATGTCCGACGTCCGGTGACCAGCAGCGTCTCCAGGACAAGAAGACATTCTGAAGAATCCCCTGCTCCTTTAAGCAAAGGACGGCAAAGTGATCCTTCCTCAAGCTCTTTTTCAAAAAGAATGATCCCCAGCTCAGTCACCCGGACGGTTTCTTCATTTGAATCTCGAAGGATGAACGTCCTGGCAACAAATTCTGACCCACCACCCTGCAATCCACCTCAAGATGATGCGATTACACGCATCCAGCAGTTGGAACAAGGCCAACAGAGGATTGAGACTCTGATGGAAAACCTTCTCCTCACCTTCCAAAATCAGGCGAACAATGAACCTCCTCCGAATCACCAAGACGATGAGGTAAATGGGGAAGAAAATGAGTCACGCGCCCTTACCAAAAAGTTCGTAGACAGTATCTCGCAAAAGCAAAAGAAGAGGATGTACTTAAGGAGCATGGGATCAAGCCACCATATCCCTTATGGATGGACTCGGTCCCATTCCCTACAAAATTCAAGCATCATACTCTCCAAACATATACGGGGAAAGGATCAGCCAGACAGCACGTCGTCCACTTCAAGATCTTGACGGGAGCTATCGCGGATCAAGATGCACTCAAGATCCACCTCTATGCAAGTACCCTAAAAGGTACGGCCTTCGATTGGTACTCCACTCTGCCCGAGGACTCCATCCAAAATTGGGCCATGCTAGAGACACGCTTCCTGACTCACTTCAAAGGCGAGGATCATCCCACTACTATGGCTCAGCAGTGCAGCCTGAAATAGGGGGAGAATGGGTCAACATATGACTTCATTCATAAGTGGAAAGCAATGGAATACAAATACTCTGATGTATTGCCACAAGCGTCGCTAGTCAACATCTGCCGAAACAATATGAGAGCTAGAATCTGCTCCATGATCATCGGCAACAAATCAAAGAACCTGGGAGAACTCCTAGAAGCCTCCATGGAAGCTGAAACGGTGATTAAAGACCTCAACAGTCAGAAATCATCAAGAAAAGAGCCAACCGCCATTGCAACCTCTAAACCAAAGAAGAAAGAGGTCCTCAATGTGCAGACCAAGTCAGCTCCTCAGCCACCAAAGAAAGCTGAAAACAAAGTTGCTGGTAAGAGACCTGAACTCTCAGATGCCTTCAAAGAGCGAGTAGAAAAGAAATACCCGTTCGATGAAGATGTTGATGAAATCCTCGGGGCTCTTGTGGCGAAGGGCAAGCTCACTTTGCCTGAACCCAAAAGACCCAGTGATGTTGGCAAAACCAACGATCCTCGGTACTGTCCATACCATGAGAAGATCTCGCATCCTCTCAATCAATGCTTCGTTGTGAGGGAGAAAATAAACGAGATGAGGAAAAACAGAGTCATCACTTTTGACAAAAACTATGGGTCTGCCTCTGTCAGCATGGTGTCATGTGGCCAAACAACAAAATCACCGAAGAAGAAGATCACTACTTCCTTCAAGGAGATTGATGTGATCTTTATCAATCATATAATACCGCAAGTGCATGGGTGTCTAGATGTGACAGTGGCAAGAATGGGTTGAACCCACATGGAGCTAATTAAAGAAACTTTTAGATTAAGAAAACTAATTAACTAACAATTAAGGAAAGTTTTGATTATTTAGAAATAAAAGAAAGCAACTAATTTAGAAATATGAATACTACCAATTAATGAAAGGGATTAGAGCATAGGAATCCAATAAGCACCCACCAATTATTTATCAAGTAATTCTAACTTGTTCCAATTTTTACTTCAAATCAAAGACAAATCAATGTTTTTAATTTGGAAAATCTAACTTTTAAAATCCCTTTTTAATTATAAAAGTTCAAAACAAAAGGCTTCCTTTATATCATAAAAGAATAAAAATAATTTAAGAACTACCCATCAAAGATAAGTATAAGCCATCAAAAGATCTAAATCCTAAGCATGGCCTATCAAACCTAAGCATGAATAGTCAAAAATCAAAATTTATTTTTAGAATTAAAACTAGAGATTTGCCTAGGGCACGAAGACAAGCCTGTTCATCGTTAAGCACATAATCATAGAATATAAATTAGAACTACTAAATAAATAAAAAGGCAATTACTTACCTTCATCCATAGCTCTAATCAAGAAAAACTAGCCCGCCATTGCAAAGAATACTTCTTGATTTTTCATTAAAAATTCCATCTTTACAACTTCTCCTTCACAACAAGTACTTGCTTGGACAAGGCCCAAAGCTACCAAAATAAAAACAACTAATGGAAAGGAAGAAAGAAAGAAGAGAATTGGAGAGAGGGTTGGACGTGAGATGCTTCTCCATCCCCCTTTTGGGTTTGTTTTATAGTTGTTGATGCCTCCTTTTTAGCAAAGAATCTCCTCTCTTTTAGGACTTGTTTCCTTATTTGTAGAGATTTCTTACTTAGGACTCAAGCTAGGCTTCACACTTGGAAAGAATTTGAATTGGAGAGGATTAGTTACTTGGTGTGGTCTCTTGATCTCTAAGTCTTGCCAAATTGAACTCCTCAAAGATCTCTCATGTTGCCAATTTTAAAAACTTTTTTGTAATTCCCGCATAGAATTATATCAGCCAACTTCTCGAGGTCATTTCTCCCTCAATATAGCTCCGATTTATGAAATCTTAGGTCCATGATATCTACTTGAAAAGAGCTTTTCCAATGGTGGGTAGATTGCGCCAATCCGATACTCGGTTTGAAAGTTATGGCTATTTCAATTTGCTGCCCCTGAAAATTCCGAAAATAATGGCAATTAAGGGAACTTCTATGTTTGGCATGCAATGGGGTGTGTGGGACCCATGTTGGACGTCCAAGGCATGTTTGGACTCTTTCTTTGCTTGCTTATTTGATTCTCTTTCCATATCTGGCATGCTTCTTTACTTGCAACTTTGACTACTCAACTCCCCTTGCAAAGTTTCTAATTTTCTCTCTTTCTTGATTTTGGTTTCCAAATTTAGCAAGTTAACATCATCTTTCCATTTTTGAGTTTCCTCTTTCCTCTTTGAGAATTTTAAACCTTTCCAACTCCACCAAGATGTCAAGATATGTGGGCCCACCATGAAGGGTGTCCTGCCTTTGATCTCTCTCAAGTTTCACCAATGCAGGTCCCACTCTTGATTTCTCCTACATAAATAAAATTAAATAATGTCAATAATAATCAAGTGTGAGGAATCTAGATGGACTATGCATGGGATTCTACATGCCTACTTAATGCACCAAAAATACCAAACTTTTCAAAAATAACACATGATGTCAAAATTAGCAAGTATGCATTAGTGAAGCTAAAAAAAACTAATTTTGGGTGATGAATGAGATGAGAACCCTAATTTCACAAAATTCATGCAATGTAATGAATTTTGACCAAATTTGACTAAGATTCCAACTATGATGCTTAAATGCATGAAATGATGAAATTATGTGTAATTCTATGCAATTAGCCTATTTAAGTCCAAAAATGGATATAAAATGATGAATGAAAGCTACAATTTTGTGGACTTATCACACCCCCAAACCAGCTTTTTGCTAGTCCTCGAGCAAAATAAGTGAAGAAAGAGAAGTTTATTACCTAACTTAAGAAAAAGACAAATGCAGAAAAACAAAAATAATGCCACTTTCGCTGGCCTTCTCGACTGCATTTAGCATATGCAGCAAGCCCTTAAACCCCTAGGTTCCCCCTAGTGGACGAGTTGTGCCTCGTGAGGGTTTGCAGTGAATTTACCCACAAAATTCTTTTTTTTTTTTTTTGCAAAGAATATGTGCTTAAAACCTAACAAAATCTAGGGAAACTCCTTCAAGAGAAAATTTATAGATACCAACTATTCTCAGTTCTCAAAATTTTCAAAGACAAATCTTAAATTCGGTTCACCAATCCCATCTTTTGGTCAGAAATTCTCGAAATCATGCTAATTGATCGTGCACGGTGAAAAGTTTGTATACGTAATAAGCATCAAATGATTCACTAAGAATTTCCATAAAAATAATAATATTTTTTTTTTAATTCTGGGCCACCTAAACTTAGTAAAGAAAAACAGTATTCCTCTCAAGGCAATAATGACGGCTTTCGCACTACTGTTTTTCAAAGGGCGCAATTTTTTTTTCAGGCACACATATGTGACTGTGCAATGCCTAGGTCCCTTAAGCTTTCTAATTAACCCATGTAACGAGCATTCGGCCAGTGACTTCCAAACCAGATGGCTTTAGGGCACTAGGTATGTAAATACCCCTAAGGGCTTACTGGCTCGAGTTAAAAAGGCTACAAACCCAAACTAGGCTACAAACCCAAACTAGTTACAATTTTGTTTTCTTTTTTTGCAGTCCCCAACAATAGGCAGCCCTTTCCATATATCCACCCGTCGAACCAGGGAGCTCTGTAACACTAAGGGTCGATTTTTTTTTTTCTTTTTTCTTTTAAGAAAACGAAAATTAAAGCTTCACATTCAATCTTGGAAACATATACAACCTGTGTAAAGTGAGGGATCAAAATTCAGCACTTTTCCAAAAACCTTTTCCATAAATAAAATAGTGAACCATTGTTTTCTTTTGCCCAAAATAAATATCTTCAGCCACTAAAAATTCTCTCAAAAGTTTCCCTCTAACCTAACCTTAACAAATCTTTAATTTTTTTTAAATCTCCTAAAAACCAAAGCAAAGCGAAAAAGAAAATGTATAACAAATGATCACATGTCAAGTTCTAACTCACACCCCCAAACCTAAATGCAACATTGTCCTCAATGTTATGAATGCATGTATAAAGTGAAAATGAACAATAAGGAAAATTGGAATATCTTACCATGTCGGGTGATTGCAAAAGAATGTAATCAACCAGCTCAATTACCTTCCAAAATTGGGTTGCCTCCCAAACAGTGCTAAGTTTAACGTCGTCAGCCCGACGTGACAAAAAATGATTAGTCCTGGTAAATTGGGTCTTCCAGAAGGATATCCTCAATGTTTTTATCCTTCAGTTCCAGAAACGGTTTCAATCGTTGCCCATTCACTTTGAAAACATCCCCATTCTTGGGATTTTTTTTTCCACAGCCCCATGAGGGTAAATAGTACGCACAATGAATGGGCCAGACCATCGAGATCTCAATTTCCCTGGAAACAGGTGTAACCGGGAGTTCTACAAAAGAACTTTCATACCCAGTTCAAAAGATTTTCTTAAAATTGACTTAACATGGTTCAACTTCATTCTTTCCTTGTGGATCTTGGCATTCTCATAGGCATCATTTCTAAGTTCTTCCAACTCATTGAGTTGCAATTTGCGCAAAGTAGCCACATTGGGTAAGTCAAGATTGAATTTCTTAATGGCCCAATAAGCTCTATGCTCCAATTCTACAGGCAAGTGGCATGCCTTTCCATAGACCAACCTATATGGGGACATCCCAATAGGAGTCTTGTAAGCAGTTCGATAGGCCCATAATGCATCCAATAGGCGCAAAGACCAGTCTTTCCGATTTGGATTGATTGTCTTCTCTAAAATTTGTTTAATCTGCCTATTCAAAACTTCTACTTGGCCACTGGTCTGTGGGTGGTAGGGCGTAGCAACCTTATGAGTAGCAGAGTACTTTTTCATCAGATGGTCAAAGGTGCTATTGCAGAAATGGGTTCCACCATCACTGATAATTGCCCTGGGTGTACCAGACCTAGAAAATATGTATTCCTTCACAAATTTAATCACCACATGGCAATCATTCTTTCTGGTAGGTATTGCTTCCACCCATTTAGAAACATAGTCCACCACAAGTAAAATATACAAATTGCCAAAAGAGCTTAAAAATGGCCCTATGAAGTCAATTCCCCACACATCAAAAAGTTCACCACAAGTATGGGATTCAAGGGCAACATGTTCCTCCGATTGAGCTTGCCAAGCTTTTGAAACCACTCACAGTTCAAACAGAAAGTGTGCCAATCTTTAAAGATTGTGGGCCAGTAAAATCCACACTGCAAAACTTTTGCAGCTGTCTTTTTCGAACTAAAGTGGCCCCCACAAGCATGATCATGGCAGAATGAAATGACCGAGTAGTGGTCAGGATCAGGAATGTATCTTCTGATGATCTGGTCTGGGCAGTACTTAAAAAGATACGGGTCATCCCACAAGAAGTATTTGACCTCAGCAATAAATTTTGATTGATCCTGTTTTGACCAATGGGTGGGCATCTCCCCTGTAACAAGGTAATTGATTATATCTGCAAACCAGGGGATTTGGGAAATACTGAGCATTTGTTCATCAGGAAAGTCTTCATTCAGAGGAACCTCATCCGATGGTTCTAAGGGTAACCTCGAAAGATGGTCTGCTACAACATTCTCACATCCTTTTTTATCTCTTATTTCTAAATCAAACTCTTATAGCAGAAGGATCCACCGGATCAATCGGGCTTTTGCATCTTTTTTGGACAGAAGGTATCTCAAAGCTGCATGGTCCGTGTAGATGATGACTTTGGATCCTAACAAGTAGGACCGGAATTTCTCCAAGGCAAAAATCACAGCGAGTAATTCTTTTTCAGTGGTTGTGTAATTTAGCTGTGCATCATTGAGGGTCCTACTTGCATAGTAAATCACATGAGGTAGCTTCCCAGCCCCTTGACCCAAAACAGCTTGTCACACCCCGAAACCGGGACCTGCAGCGAACCGATCTCGGGGTGCGAAATTTTGGGATAATTTGAAACTTTTTGTTATAGTTCCCAAGATCCGCGTGAATGAGGATAAACAATTTCCATCACGATCAGAGTATATTTTCGCGGAAGCTAAACATGGTGTTACGACCCGGAATCCGTGGCCATCGGGTTCCGTGTCGCACGCAACCAATTCCATAAAGCCATCATATAAGCAGACTGGCATAAATCATACATCAGAGCACACTGAGCTGGTAGTAACAGACTAATTAATTCCCACATGTTCATATTACAATTAACAAGTGTCTTAATTACAAACCCAATAAAAAGGCTAATAAAGCCATACAACAATATCCAACTAGTAGAGATACTACCCTCAAAGATTTGATACGAACTCCGGTGCCAAACTTGACATCTAGATGATATCAATGGGCAGCCTCTCACGTCAGACCGGCGGTCCCACCGCCTCCTCTGATCAAACACCTAAAACAAAAAGAGAAGAACTGGCACCAAACAAAAAGGGTCAGACACGACGGTCTGGCAAGCAAATAAACAATAATATGAACAAAAGAACATATATAAAACCTGATGAAATCATCGTAAAACCGGATAGATAGTCTAGACGATAATGACAATAAAGCATGCTAAAACGATCGAATGGCAGAACATAAGTATCAAAATGAATAAAGAACAATATCAGATATACGAATATCTCGAAAAGATTAAAAGCCTGCTTAAAACATTTAATCGTCGGAAATACATTTCAAATCCTAAATAGTAGCGACAATACAATAAAGATCGATATCGTAAACATTAAACAAATCTGAGCATAAAAAGTATAACCAACGAGAATAATAAACTAAAGCAATATACAGATAAAACACTGGCAACCACAAATAGCTAAATCCTCCTATTACCGAAGTAATAAGAGCAGACAGAGCGTAGCCACTGAACGTGGTACAAAGAATAGGATCAGAACCGTAGCCATACAAATGGGACCGGCAGATCAGAAATCAGAACCGTAGCCATACAAATGGGACCGGCAGATAAAAACCGTTGCCATGGTCGGTACAGACAGAATCCAAGCTGCAGCTGGCGGACAAAGTAAAGATCCCAAGCCGGGTGATCAGCCCGACAAGGTGACCTAAGCCTAGTGGTGCCTTTAGTTCTCAAACTCAAACCGATACAAATCTAACATAATACTAATCCCTTTGGCTCAGGGGCTCACACCACATAGCTCTGGCCCCGTCTTGCCTCGGGGTTTTGTTTTCGAAGTCATAGCCTCTTTGGCTCATGGGCTCGCACCACATAGCTCTGGCCCCGTCTTGCCTCGAGGTTTTTATTTTCAAATACTAGTGTTGTCAAAACAATAGTCTTATCGAAGAAATCCGAATGTGACGAACATACTCCAATCTCTTTTCAAATCGAATCGGAGAAAACATACGAATGTCTCTGGTAAAACCGTTCAAATACGCATCAAGGTGATTTGTATAAAATCATACGGTCAATCCTTTCGAACGTGGAAAACCACATGATTTTATAACAAATCATCGATGCTATTTAAATTAGTTCACCAAAGAAAACAAATACAAATACAAATACAAATACAAATACATTTTTCTGACTTGAAATGGAATGGATAGTGGAGAATGACTCAATGATTTACCAAGGAACCATGACAATGCACGTTTAACCTTTAAACATTGATTAATAAAGAATGTGTTTGATGCCAATGAAAATCCATAATGTTTAAATGATAAAGTGCGCATTGCGACCCGAAAGGTTCCCGGATAATCTCACATAAACTCATTCTCACATCATTCCCATTTCACAAATTCCGAGCATCACAAGTAAATCCAAACTCCTTAAAGTAGGCCCATAGTTGGCCTTAATCCACTTCCAAAATAGCTCTCAATAACAATCCAAAACCAACCTTGATCAAGCCCACAAAACAAGTTTAAAAACAGTCCCAAAACTAATCCTTAAATGGCCTACAAAACAATTCTTAAAAACAGCCCAAACAAACTTCGAACAGGCCCACAAAACAATTTTTTTTTAAAACAACCCAAAGCTAAACCTTTAATGGTCCACAAACAAGTTTTAAAACAGCCCAATATCAGGCCCTAAAATGACCCAGCATCAGGTCTTAAAATGGCCAAAAGACTGGCCTGAATCAGGCCCAAGGAAACCCCAAAAATCTGGCCCACAAAAATCCCCAAATCCAGGCCCGAACCCGAGCCCAGACTGAGCTGGGCTCGCTCGAGCGGACCCAGGTCCGCTCGAGCGGACCCAGACAGAAGCTGGGTCGCTCGAGCGGACCCAGACAGTGCCTGGTCCGCTCGAGCGACCCAGTGGGTCGCTCGAGCGGACTGGGCCTGCCCAGTCCGGCCCGAGTGCAGAATTCTTCCCCTTTTTTTTGTTTTCTTCCTCTTTTCTTGCTCATTTCCATTCCTTTTCATTCCTACAATTTTCCACAATAATTTGGTCCATTTCTTGACCTTCTAAACTCCTCAAATCACCATCCATGATCCTTCCAATTGATCAAACACAACACTTTTAAAGATCAAAGTTTTTCTCCCTTTCTTTGAACACACTATTTAACACAAGGGAAAACTAATTTTTCAAAGTGAGCAAAGTGAAGACAACCTCCTATACAATGTAAAGCAATAGTGTTTCTTCATTCATTCAAAGCCAATCCATAAACCATGAAAAAGTGAACAAAATAAGGAAAAAACCATGAAGCTTAAACAAGAAACACAAAAACATCATATAAATTGTGAAATTCACTTGCCTTGGTCAAGAGAAGATGCAAAAAACACTCCATGAAGGTCCTCTTATGGCCTCAAGCTCCAAAATCATAAAACCCCCAAAATAGCTCAAAAGAAACCCTAGAAAACCAATCATTGCAAATCTCCATGACAACCCATTGCATATGGGATTAAAACACTCCAAATGGAGAGGAAAACAAGAATCTCAAGAAAAGAAAACCATTGCTAACCTTTGGGTGTTCCAAACAAGAAGAAGGGCTTGGATGAGGGTCTTTCCTAAGCTCAAAATCCTTGCAAATGGGTTCTTCGGGAAGCTAAGAGGAAGGAGAAGAAGATGAGAAGCTCAACTCTCCATTTAGCATCAAAGAAGAAGGGATACATGAGGAGAGAGAAAGGGCTGGGAGAGAAAACCCTACTCCCCTTTTCTTGTTGCAGGAAATGAAGAATGGGAGAAGAGAAGAGAGACCCAATGGCTTTATAAAGGCTAAATGGGCTGGGCCCCATGGGCCCTAAACTTCACAAGGCTGAAACTAACATTTGCGGGTCCCGAACGAAAACGACGAAGAAGACAAAAATGATCGGCGAAATTTCTACTTTCCAAAAAGTATATTTTCCCCAAATTATGAAATTTTCGAAATTCATGGACAGATTTAGTGAAAATGTCATTTTTGCCCATTTTCCTCGAAAAACGTGATTTCTGAGTATCAAATCGAAATGGTCAAAACATGAAAGTTGTTAAACTTCATAAAATGAGTCAAAATACACCAAATTCAGAATTTTTAGAAATTAGAAGTAATTTCCCATAAAAATACAAATCATATGGACCGGGTCAAACTAAAGTCAACGGTCTACAAAAATCTCAAAGACTAAGGAAAAATCTAGTCAAACTCAAATACGCGGTCAAACTAAATCAAGTCTCACTTAAAAAGCTAAACCACGATTAAAACAATGCTAAACAAAAGGATTGGGGTCGGGATCTTACATCCTCCCCCCCTTGGAATCCATTTGGTCATCCAAATGGTCTAAACCAAATCAAAATAAAAAACTCAAAAGACAAAAGAAAACACTGACACCCTACTCTGAACCTCGGCAACTGAGAGATCCTCTTATCAAATCTGAAGTTGAGATGCACGGTCAACCACATCCTGATTCGGTTGAAGGCTTCACACTGTTGCACATATCTGTTCAGGACACACTCCTCTGACCAAACTAGAGTTCAACATTCCTTCTAATCATCCTTGGTGTCATCTGTTGCTCCTGCACTGGATCGTTTCTTTTACCCACCTTGTCAGTCACTGTTGGTTCAAGAAACTGTGAGTTCTATCTCTTTCTATCACTTGGAATTCTGTGCCTTAAGTCCTACAAACTGTACACGGTGCTCCCGATGCTTGCCTCTTCAGATTTCATTCTTCAAGTCTTCTACCATTGACATGTAAGCCGACCTTGAAAATCCAAATCTGTGTTCGCAACTTCATATTCTAAGTCTTTCTGTGCTGTACTCAGAATTCTTGCCCACATCTGATTCTATCTACTTGCTGCTCTTGATCTCTTACCTGATACTGTGTTATCAACAAAAACATATCTGCCAATCTGATGTCAATCCCCGAAGAACTGAAACTTTCAATTCAAGTCTTGACTGATGTTGATTCTCTCATAGACCCAACTTTGTCCTCAACTGGACCAGTACACATCCGGACATCTATGAACCCTTCAATTCTCACACTTCCAAGCTCCAATCATAAGCCAATACCACTCACTCCATTCGATGCAAAACAAATCTTGAAATTTTAAACATGATGACTAAAACAATCACTTAGTTGAATTTCATCATTTTAAAACATAATAGAAATTGAACTTCCAATTTGTCAAATAAAACTTAAATAAATAAAGTTTATCAAAGTTTGAATATGAAACAACATTATTCGTTTTGAAATTCATATTTTCATAACTCAACAAATCATTGAAATACTCAACAATCTCGAATTAGGATTTCAAAATAAATCAAATTCATGTAGTATGACCATACCTTAAGTTTTATTGAAATCCATTTCCAACCAAACATGTACAAAATTTTAAAATCGTCAAGGTTTTGAAATTTAAGTGTCAACATTTAAGAGAATTAAAACAAGAGCAAAATTCTAAGGTCATTGTAAAACAATATCTTAAGGAGATTAAACAAAGATTTGAAACACCAATCCTTATAAAACAAAATCATGTGACTTATGAAAAGAGTATAATACATAGTTCATGTCAAAATAAGCCTTAAAGAAGAAACATAAATTCATTGTTTAAACACTACACGGTTAAATCATAGACATTAAGGAAAAACATAGCAAAGATGAAAACATCATGAAAATCATTTTAAATAAGAAATGAACATCCAAACCACTGAGGTACTCCCTGCTGAACCAACTACACTAGCTAAGCTGCAAGTCACAGAAATTCTCAACCAAAATTACGACAAGGCTCATTAAATCTGGGAAATCCCTGAGTTTCTTGTACCAACTTCTAATCTTACTAACTAAGAGTCACTTCTCCCTTCAAAGAATCAATAGCTAATACGCCTCTTGAAGTCCTTCATCTTGGAAAGTTAGTCTGAGTCCACCCAAAAAATCCACATTTACTTACCTTAGTACGCTGCATGACAATCCTTGATTAGCTGAAAGGGGATCTTCAACTACTGCTCGAGTCCAACTCTGACGGGCAAACGCATAAGTCTTCTCTCAATAATCACATTGAAGATGCTGAAGGCTGAAAGTCTGGTGATGTTCTCCGAAAACAACATACCAAGTTCAGAGGGTTCTCAGTCTCCGACACAAGCACAGATAAAAGACACCGAACAAGAGCATGGAGATTTTAAATTCTCCACCACTAAGGAGGAAATTTGATCGTCCAAATCTCCTAACAACAGAACTAAAAGAAAAGACAAGCAAAATCTCCCGAACTGAAAGAAAAGCTGACTCAAATCCAAAGAAACAAGGACACGAGAAAACAAATCGACACAATCTAACGAATCCTCACCACACGTCTTAATGTCTCTAGAGTATTTTATTTCCTAGAAACTAACCAGCTCTGATACCAAACCTGTCACACCCCGAAACCGGGACCTGCAGCGAACCGATCTCGGGGTGCGAAATTTTGGAATAATTTGAAACTTTTTGTTATAGTTCCCAAGATCCGCGTGAATGAGGATAAACAATTTCCATCACGATCAGAGTATATTTTCGCGGAAGCTAAACATGGTGTTACGACCCGGAATCCGTGGCCATCGGGTTCCGTGTCGCACGCAACCAATTCCATAAAGCCATCATATAAGCAGACTGGCATAAATCATACATCAGAGCACACTGAGCTGGTAGTAACAGACTAATTAATTCCCACATGTTCAGATTACAATAAACAAGTGTCTTAATTACAAACCCAATAAAAAGGCTAATAAAGCCATACACAATGTCCAACTAGTAGAGATACTACCCTCAAAGATTTGATACGAACTCCGGTGCCAAACTTGACATCTAGATGATATCAATGGGCAGCCTCTCACGTCAGACCGGCGGTCCCAACGCCTCCTCTGATCAAACACCTAAAACAAAAAGAGAAGAAACTGGCACCAAACAAATAAGGGTCAGACACGACGGTCTGGCAAGCAAATAAACAAATAATATGAACAAAAGAACATATATAAAACCTGATGAAATCATCGTAAAACCGGATAGATAGTCTAGACGATAATGACAATAAAGCATGCTAAAACGATCGAATGGCAGAACATAAGTATCAAAACGAATAAAGAACAATATCAGATATACGAATATCTCGAAAAGATTAAAAGCCTGCTTAAAACATTTAATCATCGGAAATACATTTCAAATCCTAAATAGTAGCGACAATACAATAAAGATCGATATCGTAAACATTAAACAAATCTGAGCATAAAAAGTATAACCAACGAGAATCATAAACTAAAGCAATATACAGATAAAACACTGGCAACCACAAATAGCTAAATCCTCCTATTACCGAAGTAATAAGAGCAGACAGAGCGTAGCCACTGAACGTGGTACAAAAAAATAGGATCAGAACCGTAGCCATACAAATGGGACCGGCAGATCAGAAATCAGAACCGTAGCCATACAAATGGGACCGGCAGATAAAACCGTTGCCATGGTCGGTACAGACAGAATCCAAGCTGCAGCTGGCGGACAAAGTAAAGATCCCAAGCCGGGTGATCAGCCCGACAAGGTGACCTAAGCCTAGTGGTGCCTTTAGTTCTCAAACTCAAACCGATACAAATCTAACATAATACTAATCCCTTTGGCTCAGGGGCTCACACCACATAGCTCTGGCCCCGTCTTGCCTCGGGGTTTTGTTTTCGAAGTCATAGCCTCTTTGGCTCATGGGCTCGCACCACATAGCTCTGGCCCCGTCTTGCCTCGAGGTTTTTATTTTCAAATACTAGTGTTGTCAAAACAATAGTCTTATCGAAGAAATCCGAATGTGACGAACATACTCCAATCTCTTTTCAAATCGAATCGGAGAAAACATACGAATGTCTCTGGTAAACCGTTCAAATACGCATCAAGGTGATTTGTATAAAATCATACGGTCAATCCTTTCGAACGTGGAAAACCACATGATTTTATAACAAATCATCGATGCTATTTAAATTAGTTCACCAAAGAAAACAAATACAAATACAAATACAAATACAAATACATTTTTCTGACTTGAAATGGAATGGATAGTGGAGAATGACTCAATGATTTACCAAGGAACCATCACAATGCACGTTTAACCTTTAAACATTGATTAATAAAGAATGTGTTTGATGCCAATGAAAATCCATAATGTTTAAATGATAAAGTGCGCATTGCGACCCGAAAGGTTCCCGGATAATCTCACATAAACTCATTCTCACATCATTCCCATTTCACAAATTCCGAGCATCACAAGTAAATCCAAACTCCTTAAAGTAGGCCCATAGTTGGCCTTAATCCACTTCCAAAATAGCTCTCAATAACAATCCAAAACCAACCTTAATCAAGCCCACAAAACAAGTTTAAAAACAGTCCCAAAACTAATCCTTAAATGGCCTACAAAACAATTCTTAAAAACAGCCCAAACAAACTTCGAATAGGCCCACAAAACAATTTTTTTTAAAACAACCCAAAGCTAAACCTTTAATGGTCCACAAACAAGTTTTAAAACAGCCCAATATCAGGCCCTAAAATGACCCAGCATCAGGTCTTAAAATGGCCCAAAGACTGGCCTGAATCAGGCCCAAGGAAGCCCCAAAAATCTGGCCCACAAAAATCCCCAAATCCAGGCCCGAACCCGAGCCCAGACTGAGCTGGGCGGACCAGTCGCTCGAGCGGACCCAGACAGAAGCTGGGTCGCTCGAGCGGACCCAGACAGTGCCTGGTCCGCTCGAGCGACCCAGTGGGTCGCTCGAGCGGACTGGGCCTGCCCAGTCCGGCCCGAGTGCAGAATTCTTCCCCTTTTTTTTGTTTTCTTCCTCTTTTCTTGCTCATTTCCATTCCTTTTCATTCCTACAATTTTCCACAATAATTTGGGCCATTTCTTGACCTTCTAAACTCCTCAAATCACCATCCATGATCCTTCCAATTGATCAAACACAACACTTTTAAAGATCAAAGTTTTTCTCCCTTTCTTTGAACACACTATTTAACACAAGGGAAAACTAATTTTTCAAAGTGAGCAAAGTGAAGACAACCTCCTATACAATGTAAAGCAATAGTGTTTCTTCATTCATTCAAAGCCAATCCATAAACCATGAAAAAGTGAACAAAATAAGGAAAAACCATGAAGCTTAAACAAGAAACACAAAAACATCATATAAATTGTGAAATTCACTTGCCTTGGTCAAGAGAAGATGCAAAAAACACTCCATGAAGGTCCTCTTATGGCCTCAAGCTCCAAAATCATAAAACCCCCAAAATAGCTCAAAAGAAACCCTAGAAAACCAATCATTGCAAATCTCCATGACAACCCATTGCATATGGGATTAAAACACTCCAAATGGAGAGGAAAACAAGAATCTCAAGAAAAGAAAACCATTGCTAACCTTTGGGTGTTCCAAACAAGAAGAAGGGCTTGGATGAGGGTCTTTCCTAAGCTCAAAATCCTTGCAAATGGGTTCTTCGGGAAGCTAAGAGGAAGGAGAAGAAGATGAGAAGCTCAACTCTCCATTTAGCATCAAAGAAGAAGGGATACATGAGGAGAGAGAAAGGGCTGGGAGAAACCCTACTCCCCTTTTCTTGTTGCAGGAAATGAAGAATGGGAGAAGAGAAGAGAGACCCAATGGCTTTATAAAGGCTAAATGGGCTGGGCCCCATGGGCCCCAAACTTCACAAGGCTGAAACTAACATTTGCGGGTCCCGAACGAAAACGACGAAGAAGACAAAAATGATCGGCGAAATTTCTACTTTCCAAAAAGTATATTTTCCCCAATTTATGGAATTTTCGAAATTCATGGACAGATTTAGTGAAAATGTCATTTTTGCCCATTTTCCTCGAAAAACGTGATTTCTGAGTATCAAATCGAAATGGTCAAAACATGAAAGTTGTTAAACTTCATAAAATGAGTCAAAATACACCAAATTCAGAATTTTTAGAAATTAGAAGTAATTTCCCATAAAAATACAAATCATATGGACCGGGTCAAACTAAAGTCAACGGTCTACAAAAATCTCAAAGACTAAGGAAAAATCTAGTCAAACTCAAATACGCGGTCAAACTAAATCAAGTCTCACTTAAAAAGCTAAACCACGATTAAAACAATGCTAAACAAAAGGATTGGGGTCGGGATCTTACATCCTCCCCCCCTTGGAATCCATTTGGTCATCCAAATGGTCTAAACCAAATCAAAATAAAAAACTCAAAAGACAAAAGAAAACACTGACACCCTACTCTGAACCTCGGCAACTGAGAGATCCTCTTATCAAATCTGAAGTTGAGATGCACGGTCAACCACATCCTGATTCGGTTGAAGGCTTCACACTGTTGCACATATCTGTTCAGGACACACTCCTCTGACCAAACTAGAGTTCAACATTCCTTCTAATCATCCTTGGTGTCATCTGTTGCTCCTGCACTGGATCGTTTCTTTTACCCACCTTGTCAGTCACTGTTGGTTCAAGAAACTGTGAGTTCTATCTCTTTCTATCACTTGGAATTCTGTGCCTTAAGTCCTACAAACTGTACACGGTGCTCCCGATGCTTGCCTCTTCAGATTTCATTCTTCAAGTCTTCTACCATTGACATGTAAAGCCGACCTTGAAAATCCAAATCTGTGTTCGCAACTTCATATTCTAAGTCTTTCTGTGCTGTACTCAGAATTCTTGCCCACATCTGATTCTATCTACTTGCTGCTCTTGATCTCTTACCTGATACTGTGTTATCAACAAAAACATATCTGCCAATCTGATGTCAATCCCCGAAGAACTGAAACTTTCAATTCAAGTCTTGACTGATGTTGATTCTCTCATAGACCCAACTTTGTCTTCAACTGAACCAGTACACATCCGGACATCTATGAACCCTTCAATTCTCACACTTCCAAGCTCCAATCATAAGCCAATACCACTCACTCCATTCGATGCAAAACAAATCTTGAAATTTTAAACATGATGACTAAAACAATCACTTAGTTGAATTTCATCATTTTAAAACATAATAGAAATTGAACTTCCAATTTGTCAAATAAAACTTAAATAAATAAAGTTTATCAAAGTTTGAATATGAAACAACATTATTCGTTTTGAAATTCATATTTTCATAACTCAACAAATCATTGAAATACTCAACAATCTCGAATTTGGATTTCAAAATAAATCAAATTCATGTAGTATGACCATACCTTAAGTTTTATTGAAATCCATTTCCAACCAAACATGTACAAAATTTTAAAATCGTCAAGGTTTTGAAATTTAAGTGTCAACATTTAAGAGAATTAAAACAAGAGCAAAATTCTAAGGTCATTGTAAAACAATATCTTAAGGAGATTAAACAAAGATTTGAAACACCAATCCTTATAAAAACAAAATCATGTGACTTATGAAAAGAGTATAATAACATAGTTTATTTCAAAATAAGCTTTAAAGAAGAAACATAAATTCATTGTTTAAATACCACATGGTTAAATCATAGACATTAAGGAAAACATAGCAAAGATGAAAACATCACGAAAATCATTTTAAATAAGAAATGAACATCCAAACCACTGAGGTACTCCCTGCTGAACCAACTACACTAGCTAAGCTGCAAGTCACAGAAATTCTCAACCAAAATTACGACAAGGCTCATTAAATCTGGGAAATCCCTGAGTTTCTTGTACCAACTTCTAATCTTACTAACTAAGAGTCACTTCTCCCTTCAAAGAATCAATAGCTAATACGCCTCTTGAAGTCCTTCATCATGGAAAGTTAGTCTGAGTTCACCCAAAATCCACATTTACTTACCTTAGTACGCTGCATGACAATCCTTGATTAGCTGAAAGGGGATCTTCAACTACTGCTCGAGTCCAACTCTGACGGGCAAACGCATAAGTCTTCTCTCAATAATCACATTGAAGATGCTGAAGGCTGAAAGTCTGGTGATGTTCTCCGAAAACAACATACCAAGTTCAGAGGGTTCTCAGTCTCCGACACAAGCACAGATAAAAGACACCGAACAAGAGCATGAAGATTTTAAATTCTCCACCACTAAGGAGGAAATTTGATCGTCCAAATCTCCTAACAACAGAACTAAAAGAAAAGACAAGCAAAATCTCCCGAACTGAAAGAAAAGCTGACTCAAATCCAAAGAAACAAGGATACGAGAAAACAAATCGACACAATCTAACGAATCCTCACCACACGTCTTAATGTCTCTAGAGTATTTTATTTTCTAGAAACTAACCAGCTCTGATACCAAACCTGTCACACCCCGAAACCGGGACCTGCAGCGAACCGATCTCGGGGTGCGAAATTTTGGGATAATTTAAAACTTTTTGTTATAGTTCCCAAGATCCGCGTGAATGAGGATAAACAATTTCCATCACGATCAGAGTATATTTTCGCGGAAGCTAAACATGGTGTTACGACCCGGAATCCGTGGCCATCGGGTTCCGTGTCGCACGCAACCAATTCCATAAAGCCATCATATAAGCAGACTGGCATAAATCATACATCAGAGCACACTGAGCTGGTAGTAACAGACTAATTAATTCCCACATGTTCAGATTACAATTAACAAGTGTCTTAATTACAAACCCAATAAAAAGGCTAATAAAGCCATACAACAATATCCAACTAGTAGAGATACTACCCTCAAAGATTTGATACGAACTCCGGTGCCAAACTTGACATCTAGATGATATCAATGGGCAGCCTCTCACGTCAGACCGGCGGTCCCACCGCCTCCTCTGATCAAACACCTAAAACAAAAAGAGAAGAACTGGCACCAAACAAAAAGGGTCAGACACGACGGTCTGGCAAGCAAATAAACAAATAATATGAACAAAAGAACATATATAAAACCTGATGAAATCATCGTAAAACCGGATAGATAGTCTAGACGATAATGACAATAAAGCATGCTAAAACGATTGAATGGCAGAACATAAGTATCAAAACGAATAAAGAACAATATCAGATATACGAATATCTCGAAAAGATTAAAAGCCTGCTTAAAACATTTAATAATTGGGAATACATTTAAAACTAAATAGTAGCGACAATACAATAAAGATCGATATCGTAAACATTAAACAAATCTGAGCATAAAAGTATAACCAACGAGAATCATAAACTAAAGCAATATACAGATAAAACACTGGCAACCACAAATAGCTAAATCCTCCTATTACCGAAGTAATAAGAGCAGACAGAGCGTAGCCACTGAACGTGGTACAAAAAAATAGGATCAGAACCGTAGCCATACAAATGGGACCGGCAGATCAGAAATCAGAACCGTAGCCATACAAATGGGACCGGCAGATAAAACCGTTGCCATGGTCGGTACAGACAGAATCCAAGCTGCAGCTGGCGGACAAAGTAAAGATCCCAAGCCGGGTGATCAGCCCGACAAGGTGACCTAAGCCTAGTGGTGCCTTTAGTTCTCAAACTCAAACCGATACAAATCTAACATAATACTAATCCCTTTGGCTCAGGGGCTCACACCACATAGCTCTGGCCCCGTCTTGCCTCGGGGTTTTGTTTTCGAAGTCATAGCCTCTTTGGCTCATGGGCTCGCACCACATAGCTCTGGCCCCGTCTTGCCTCGAGGTTTTTATTTTCAAATACTAGTGTTGTCAAAACAATAGTCTTATCGAAGAAATCCGAATGTGACGAACATACTCCAATCTCTTTTCAAATCGAATCGGAGAAAACATACGAATGTCTCTGGTAAACCGTTCAAATACGCATCAAGGTGATTTGTATAAAATCATACGGTCAATCCTTTCGAACGTGGAAAACCACATGATTTTATAACAAATCATCGATGCTATTTAAATTAGTTCACCAAAGAAAACAAATACAAATACAAATACAAATACAAATACATTTTTCTGACTTGAAATGGAATGGATAGTGGAGAATGACTCAATGATTTACCAAGGAACCATGACAATGCACGTTTAACCTTTAAACATTGATTAATAAAGAATGTGTTTGATGCCAATGAAAATCCATAATGTTTAAATGATAAAGTGCGCATTGCGACCCGAAAGGTTCCCGGATAATCTCACATAAACTCATTCTCACATCATTCCCATTTCACAAATTCCGAGCATCACAAGTAAATCCAAACTCCTTAAAGTAGGCCCATAGTTGGCCTTAATCCACTTCCAAAATAGCTCTCAATAACAATCCAAAACCAACCTTGATCAAGCCCACAAAACAAGTTTAAAAACAGTCCCAAAACTAATCCTTAAATGGCCTACAAAACAATTCTTAAAAACAGCCCAAACAAACTTCGAACAGGCCCACAAAACAATTTTTTTTTAAAACAACCCAAAGCTAAACCTTTAATGGTCCACAAACAAGTTTTAAAACAGCCCAATATCAGGCCCTAAAATGACCCAGCATCAGGTCTTAAAATGGCCAAAAGACTGGCCTGAATCAGGCCCAAGGAAGCCCCAAAAATCTGGCCCACAAAAATCCCCAAATCCAGGCCCGAACCCGAGCCCAGACTGAGCTGGGCTCGCTCGAGCGGACCCAGGCAGAAGCTGGGTCGCTCGAGCGGACCCAGACAGTGCCTGGTCCGCTCGAGCGACCCAGTGGGTCGCTCGAGCGGACTGGGCCTGCCCAGTCCGGCCCGAGTGCAGAATTCTTCCCCTTTTTTTTGTTTTCTTCCTCTTTTCTTGCTCATTTCCATTCCTTTTCATTCCTACAATTTTCCACAATAATTTGGGCCATTTCTTGACCTTCTAAACTCCTCAAATCACCATCCATGATCCTTCCAATTGATCAAACACAACACTTTTAAAGATCAAAGTTTTTCTCCCTTTTCTTTGAACACACTATTTAACACAAGGGAAAACTAATTTTTCAAAGTGAGCAAAGTGAAGACAACCTCCTATACAATGTAAAGCAATAGTGTTTCTTCATTCATTCAAAGCCAATCCATAAACCATGAAAAAGTGAACAAAATAAGGAAAAACCATGAAGCTTAAACAAGAAACACAAAAACATCATATAAATTGTGAAATTCACTTGCCTTGGTCAAGAGAAGATGCAAAAACACTCCATGAAGGTCCTCTTATGGCCTCAAGCTCCAAAATCATAAAACCCCCAAAATAGCTCAAAAGAAACCCTAGAAAACCAATCATTGCAAATCTCCATGACAACCCATTGCATATGGGATTAAAACACTCCAAATGGAGAGGAAAACAAGAATCTCAAGAAAAGAAAACCATTGCTAACCTTTGGGTGTTCCAAACAAGAAGAAGGGCTTGGATGAGGGTCTTTCCTAAGCTCAAAATCCTTGCAAATGGGTTCTTTGGGAAGCTAAGAGGAAGGAGAAGAAGATGAGAAGCTCAACTCTCCATTTAGCATCAAAGAAGAAGGGATACATGAGGAGAGAGAAAGGGGGCTGGGAGAAACCCTACTCCCCTTTTCTTGTTGCAGGAAATGAAGAATGGGAGAAGAGAAGAGAGACCCAATGGCTTTATAAAGGCTAAATGGGCTGGGCCCCATGGGCCCCAAACTTCACAAGGCTGAAACTAACATTTGCGGGTCCCGAACGAAAACGACGAAGAAGACAAAAATGATCGGCGAAATTTCTACTTTCCAAAAAGTATATTTTCCCCAATTTATGGAATTTTCGAAATTCATGGACAGATTTAGTGAAAATGTCATTTTTGCCCATTTTCCTCGAAAAACGTGATTTCTGAGTATCAAATCGAAATGGTCAAAACATGAAAGTTGTTAAACTTCATAAAATGAGTCAAAATACACCAAATTCAGAATTTTTAGAAATTAGAAGTAATTTCCCATAAAAATACAAATCATATGGACCGGGTCAAACTAAAGTCAACGGTCTACAAAAATCTCAAAGACTAAGGAAAAATCTAGTCAAACTCAAATACGCGGTCAAACTAAATCAAGTCTCACTTAAAAAGCTAAACCACGATTAAAACAATGCTAAACAAAAGGATTGGGGTCGGGATCTTACACAGCTCCAATAGCAGTATCGGATGCATCACACATTAGCTCAAATGGAATGGTCCAGTCCGGTGGCTGAATTATAGGGGCTGAAGTTAGTTCTGTTTTCAGTCTCTCAAAGGCATTTAGACAATTCTCATCAAATTCAAACGGGGCCTCTTTTGTCAGCAATTGGCATAAAGGTTTAGCAATTTTACTGAAATCCTTGATGAATCTACGATAAAAACCAGCATGGCCCAGGAATGATCGAATCTGCTTAACTGATTTTGGTGGTGGCAATTTGGAGATCAAATCAATTTTTGCTTTGTCCACCTCAATTCCATTATCAGAAATAATGTGTCCTAGAACTATGCCCCTTTTGACCATAAAATGACATTTCTCCCAATTTAAGACTAGATTCTTTTCTTTGCATCTTTCAAGCATGAGGGACAAATGATGTAAGCACTCCTCAAAAGAATTGCCAAAGACTGAAGAATCATCCTTGAAAACCTCAATGAATCTTTCTATCATGTCAGAAAATATGCTCAACATGCATCTTTGAAAAGTGGCCGGTGCATTGCATAGCCCGGACCGAAAAATCATCCTTGAAAACCTCAATGAATCTTTCTATCATGTGAGAAAATATGCTCAACATGCATCTTTGAAAAGTGGCCGGTGCATTGCATAGCCCAAAGGGCATGCGTCTGTAAGCAAAAGTGCCAAACGGACAGGTGAAGGTGGCCCTTTCCTAGTCCTCTGGTGCAATTGGAATTTGATTGTAACCGAAATAACCATCAAGAAAACAATAATATGCATGACCAGCTAGCCTTTTGAGCATCTGATCCATGAATGGGAGGGGAAAATGATCTTTCCGAGTGACTGAGTTCAACTTCCTATAATCAATGCATATCCTCCATCCAGTCTGTATTCGAGTGGGTACCAATTCATTGCCCTCATTTTGACCACTGTTATTCCAGATTTCTTTGGTACCACTTGAACCGGGCTCACCCATGCACTATCAGATATGGGGTAAAGCACCCCTGCATCAAGTAATTTTAAGACTTCCGACCTGACCACTTCCTTCATTGCAGGGTTCAGTCGCCTCTATAATTCACGAGAAGTTTTGGTATTTTCTTCCAAATGGATTCTATGTTGGACCACAGATGGGCTTATTCCTTTGATATCTGCGATGGACCACCCTATAGCTTCCTTGTGTCCATCCAATATTCTCAAGAGTTTTTCCTCTTGGACAGGGTCCAAGTCTGAAGCTATAATCACTGGAAGGGTTTCTAGCGGGCCTAAAAACACATATTTCAAGGTATCCGACAATTGCTTGAGTTCTAACTTAGGGGGCTCTACAATCGATGGGACAGGTGGGGAAGCAGATGGAGTCAGAATCTCACGTTTTGGTTGCCACCTATAGCAGTCCATGGAAGGGGTTGAGTCTAATAGTGCATTGACATCCTCAATATGTCCATCTACATCAAAATCACTTCCAAAGTGAGCTAGACAAGCCTCTAGCGGATCTTCAAGTTTCAAATGGGGTAAATGATTTTCCACCAATTCATGAATATAACTAACTTCAAAAACCCCATCAGCCTTATGAGGAGGTTGCTTACTGACATTAAAAATGTTCACTTGAACTGTCATGGAACTAAAAGAGATTTGCATCACTCCATTCCTACAATTGATCAAGGCATTTGAGGTGGCTAGGAATGGTCTTCCCAAAATTACTGGAATTTTGGGTTCAGCCCCGGATGTGTGGTTGGTATCCAAGACAGCAAAATCAACAGGGAACACAAAGTCTCTGACTTTGATAAGAACATCTTCGACTACCCCCTTGGGGTATCGAATCGATGCATCAGCCAATTGCAAGGTCACATGGGTCGTTTTCAACTCCCCCAAACCTAATTCTTCATAAACAGAGTATGGAAGAAGGTTCACACTAGCACCCAAGTCTAGCAAAGCTTTCTCTATGTGATGGTCCCCTATATGGCAAGAAATGGTAGCACACCCTGGGTCCTTATATTTGATTGGGGTTGGACAGGAAATGATTGAGCTAGCTTGTTGGGCTAGAAAAGCCTTCTTAGGCACATTAGTAGTCCTTTTGAAGGTGCAAAGGTCCTTCAGAAATTTTGCATAGGCCGGAATCTGTTGGATATCCTTAAGTAATGGGATATTGATCCTCATTTGTTTGAACACTTCTAGCATTTTATCTAACTGAACAGTTGATTTTGTTGGGCCTAGCCTTTGTGGGTATGGTGCCTTGGGAACATAGGTCCTAAAAGTGGGCTCAGTAGGTGATGTTTCAATTGACTGGTTTCTCTGGTTCTAATATGGGTTTAGCATTCACAATTTGTTCTTCACTTTCCACTTTCTCACGTGATTCTTCTTCAGGTTCCTTGGGTAGTTCCACATTGTTATCCACCTGTGTACCCGACCTAAGAGTGATAATGGATTGGACTTGTTCCGGACCTTTTCCTTTTATATCATGAATGACTTGGCCCTTGGGATTGGGTTCAGATTGACTAGGGAAGGTTCCCTTGTCTCTGGTACTGATGGAGTTGGCCAGTTGGCCCATCCAATATTCTAGTTTTGCAATTAATTGTGTGGTAGCATTCCAGTTTTGTAATTGATTGTGTGGTAGCATTCAAGCTCTGAACAGTGCTTTGCTGGAACTGGATGGTATTCTTAGCTAATAGTTTCATGGTTTCCTCAAGAGAATCTATCCGCTGATTTTGCGGATTGGGGGTGAAATTGGGCTTTTGGAAACTGGGTGGGGCATTGGATTGAGATTGAATGGGCTGAAATTGATGTGATTGTGATGGGCCACCCTGAGTTGGACCCTTGGTCCAAGAAAAATTAGGATTATCCCTCCAACCTGGATTGTGTGTGTTGGAGTATGGGTCATACCTCTGACGACTATCAAAACGAGTGTTTTGATAAAGCACATTCACCTCCTCAATAGACTCGGTCTGACCCAAAGTTGTTGGCTCAATCCCTCCATTCTTGGCCCGAGTATATTTCAATGACTCTAAAGTGTTTGGAGTAGGCTTTTCGTTCAGTTCTAAGGCCTCTATTCTCCTCACCAATGTGGCCAATTTGGCATCTGCCTCAATTTTGGGTTCAATCTTGAACATCCCCCTTTTTTCAGGAATGGTGGGTTTGATGGGCTCCCTCTTGATAGGGGCCCACTGTAATGTGTTTTCAGCTGTTTCTTCCAAAAATGTTCATGCTTCATCCGCTGTCTTCTGTGTAAACTGCCCACCACAGAAAGATTCCACCATTTGCTTAGTAGGGTAATCCAAACCCTCATACACGATCTGGACCAATCGAATTTTTTCAAATCCATGGTGGGGACACTAGATTAAGAGGTCCTTGAACCGTTCCAAATAACTGCAAAGTGTCTCCCCTTCCATTTGATGGAATCCATTGATGGCCTGCCTAATCGAAGCGGTTTTCTGCTTAGAGTAGATTTTTTTGTAAAATTCTTCGACTAGCTTGTCCCATGTAGTGATGGACCCGGCCTGTAAGGCATAAAGCCAAGCTTTAGCCTTTTCTTTTAGGGTGAAAGAAAATAATCTAAGTTTAAGGGCCTCCTCAGTCATGTTATTGATTTTCATGGTCCCACAGATGTCTTCAAATTCCCTAACATGTTGATATGGGTTTTCCTGGTCTAGCCCTCGGAATACTGGGAACATCTGGATCATGCCAGATTTCAGCTCAAATGTAGCATTGGTCTGAGGCAGGGTGATGCAGGATGGTTGAGTTGTCCTGGTGGGGTACATGTAGTCCTTCAAAGTCATGGGTGGTTCCACTTGATCAGCCATCCTAACAATTTCTTCAAAGATGGAAGACTTTCTGACAACGGTTAAGGCTAATTCGGGTTCTATCCTGACTAACCTTTTACTCTTGCGTACCCACGGTTTCTCTCTCTCTCAGGTCTAGAGTGCATGCATCGGGTTCAACCTTAAAGAAATGCAATCTTAATCTATATGTGGGCCCTAATGGTCTTACTGGATGATGCACAAGCAGTCAAGCACAAAGCTTGAGCACAAGAAATTATCCTAGGGTTAGCCTAACTCACTAGACAGCTCCTAACTGGTTTGAAGAGTGCACTAAGGCCTCCAATCCGGTCTTATGAAGCCAAATCGACCAGGTAAGTCCCCAGGATGAGTGGTGGGGTCACAATGCACTTGGCAAGGGTCCCGCTTAAGAACCAAACTCCTAGAATAGAGATTGCCACCCTATTTGGTAGGGACAGGACTTACCTAGACATCAACTTGACCAAAGAGCGTAACTGGTGTAACCTTTTGTGGTCTTCGTCCTACTGAGCTCGAGTCCTATGGTCTCCTTGCTACTTGATTTTAATTAAAGTTAGGATCCTAATGTGAGAGATGGTTAACCTAAATGGGCAAGGATCTGGTGATGAAATCTAGTCCTTATCTTTCTAGGGTCAATTGCCCTTAACTAAGTGTGTGTCCAATTAGATGGTGTGTCAATCAAGCATTCACACTTTGCTAAAATTAAATCATCCGAGCCCCACTTGCAAGTAAAAGATTCGTGGGGTAAAGTTTAGAAACTCTTACAGCGGGTCCATGCAAATCTTTACACTGTGCAAGCTTATCCTTTTTTTTATTTTTATAGCAATTTTGCAATTCTGAGAGCAACTTGTTTGCTTAAAAGCAATCCCCGCAATTTCCTTTCCCTTTTAGAATCCTACAAAACTCAGAATGTAACCACAAAGAAAACGACTAAAGTGTTAGATCTAAATAAACTACTAAAAATAGCTAACAATTGTTAATGAAATTCCTAAATTAAAAAATCAACCTAATCTAAATTTCACAACCCTAAACTACTGCAATTTTAATGAAAGAAACAATTGTAAAACTCCTAATGCAGTCCTAAGTTAAATGAACACATTACTGTCAAGTGCTGAAAAAAATTCCAAGTGTTGAAACCTGTTGCACAGGCCCAATTTGACAGATATGTACGACCACCTTTTATTGATCAAAACCTTAAAACAGTGACTGGGATGTAATCTCCTAATATGTAAGAATCAAACAAAAAAAAAAAAAAACAGAGACTAAAAAGGATAAGAAACAAAGAAGTTATGCTATGATGAAGTTGGCTACTTAGCCCAGTTTTGCTGCTGAATGCAGAATCTGCCTGACTGATTGGCTCTGTTCACAGCACCAAAAGTTGGACTTCCAAAATGTAATTCTTTCTGGAATTTTTATGGTTCAAAGTCAATGTACCAAAGTCCAATCCAGCAAAATCTCAAGTCCAAAGGAGTCCGTTTGACTGGTTTTAAAAGTGCGAACTTTTGGGCAAAAACCAGGCCAAATCGGTCACAAAATTAGTGCATAAATTTCTCTTCTTATTTAACCACTAGCAATCAGTCCGAAAATTATTGAAAAATCAGCAACCAAAACATGAAAAACAGTAACCACAAATATAAAGAAACACAAAAACTAAACCTAATGCAAGCTATGAATGCAACTAACTAAAAAGCATGCTATGCTATGAACAAATAATGCTAGAAATCCTAACTAAAAGATTCTTTTCAAATTGGCTCCCTGGCAGCGGCGCCAAAAACTTGATGTGATCTTTATCAATCATATAATACCAAAAGTGCACGGGTGTCTAGATGTGACAGTGGCAAGAACGGGTTGAACCCACATGGAGCTAATTAAAGAAACTTTTAGATAAAGAAAACTAATTAACTAACAATTAAGGAAAGTTTTGATTATTTAGAAATAAAAGAAAGCAACTAATTTAGAAATATGAAAACTACCAATTAATGAAAGGGATTAGAGCATAGGAATCCAATAAGCATCCACCAATTATTTATCAAGTAATCCTAACTTGTTCCAATTTTTACTTCAAATCAAAGACAAATCAATGTTTTTAATTTGAAAAATCTAACTTTTAAAACCCCTTTTTAAACATAAAAGTTCAAAACAAAAGACTTCCTTCATATCATAAAAGAATAAAAATAATTTAAGAACTACCCATCAAAGATAAGTATAAACCATCAAAAGATCTAAATCCTAAGCATGGCCTATCAAACCTAAGCATGAATAGTCAAAAATCAAAATTTATTTTTAGAATTAAAACTAGAGATTTGCCTAGGGCACGAAGACAAGCCTATTCATCGTTAAGCACATAATCATAGAACATAAATTAGAACTACTAAATAAATAAAAAGGCAATTACTTACTTTCATCCATAGCTCTAATCAAGAAAAACTAGCCCGCCATTGCAAAGAATACTTCTTGATTTTTCATTTGAAATTGCATTTTTACAACTTCTCATTCACAACAAGTACTTGCTTGGACAAGGCCCAAATCTACCAAAATAAAAACAACTAATGGAAAGGAAGAAAGAAAGAAGAGAATTGGAGAGAGGGTTGGACATGAGATGCTTCTCCATCCCCCTTTTGGGTTTGTTTTATAGTTGTTGATGCCTCCTTTTTAGCAAAGAATCTCCTCTCTTTTAGGACTTGTTTCCTTATTTGTAGAGATTTCTTGCTTAGGACTCAAGCCAGGCTTCACACTTGGAAAGAATTTGAATTGGAGAGGATTAATTACTCGGTGTGGTCTCTTGAGCTCTAAGTCTTGCCAAATTGAACTCCTCAAAGATCTCTCATGTTGCCAATTTTAAAAACTTTTTGCAATTCCCGCATAGAATTATATCAGCCAAATTCCTGAGGACATTTCTCCTTCAATATAGCTCCGATTTATGAAATCTTAGGCTCCACATATATCTACTCGAAAATATCTTTCCAAGGTGGGTAGATTGCGCGAATCCGATACTTGGTTTGAAAGTTATGGCTATTTCAATTTGCTGCCCCTGAAAATTCCGAAAATAATGGCAATTAAGGGAACTTCTATGTTTGGCAAGCAATGGGGCGTGTGGGACCCATGTTGGACGTCCAAGGCATGTTTGGACTCTTTCTTTGCTTGCTTATTTGATTCTCTTTCCATATCTGGCATGCTTCTTTACTTGCAACTTTGACTACTCAACTCCCCTTACAAAGTTTCTAATTTTCTCTCTTTCTTGATTTTGGTTTCCAAATTTAGCAAGTTAACATCATCTTTCCAATTCTGAGTTTCCTCTTTCCTCTTTGAGAATTTTAAACCTTTCCAACTCCACCAAGATGTCAAGATATGTGGGCCCACCATGAAGGGTGTCCTGCCTTTGATCTCTCTCAAGTTTCACCAATGTAGGTCCCACTCTTGATTTCTCCTACATAAATAAAATTAAATAAGAGCAAGGCTCTCCCAAGCTTAAGCTTATGATATGATTCCGTAAGCTAACGCTTCTGGGGCCCATCCTTGATCCATCCAAATGGACCAAGCACACGACCCCCTTAAATTACACAAGCCCACCAACTTTTGGTCAAATCCGAATTTACTAGACCGTTGGATCGACTATGTACCAATCCGAATAGACCGTTGACCATTAAACTTTTGGTGCCAAGATGGAGATGATAGAAACCACGATTGGGGCTGACTTTTTGTAGTAAGGAGGGTCCCAGGGAGTCCTTGAAATCCCCCCCACCCCCATCCCCATGTGGGTCCCCAAGTGGGCCCCACTACGTAATTGAGCTTACTTCAGCTTACCTTATCTTAAGCTTCAGCTTAGGAGAGCTGACCCCATTAAATAATGTCAATAATAATCAAGTGTGAGGAATCTAGATGGACTATGCATGGGATTCTACATGCCTACTTAATGCACCAAAAATACCCAACTTTTCAAAAATAACACATGATGTCAAAATTAGCAAGTATGCATTAGTGAAGCTAAAAAAACTAATTTTGGGTGATGAATGAGATGAGAACCCTAATTTCACAAAATTCATGCAATGTAATGAATTTTGACCAAATTTGACTAAGATTCCAACTATGATGCTTAAATGCATGAAATCATGAATTAAGTATAATTCTATGCAATTAGCCTAATTAAGTCCACAAATGCATATAAAATGATGAATGAAAGCTACAATTTTGTGGACTTATCAGTGATAAACTCAATTCAAGCGTCCGAGGAACTGGTTCATTACCGACACCAGACGGACAACCCATACGGGTACATCCCGATCTCTAGGAAGATGAAAATTGGGAGGTCGTGAAAACAAAGCCTACAACTCAACAGCGAAGGCAGGCTAAGAAACATCTCCTCAAGCTCAAACGGCAATAGAAGACCCAGCCAAAATAAGAAGTCCAAGAAAAAGCAGAGTCCTCCTCTACCACTTCACTGGCGGCAACAAAAATGTCCCTTCCAAAGACTTCAAAAGGATTAAGAAAATCCACTCTCAGTGATTTCATGCCACCTCAATTCAAAGAAGCCACGCAGGGGGCATCATACTCTTGCAACTCGATGGTTGGATTCTCCATTGATGGATACGAGTCCAGCGACACCGATGATGGATTCGAATCCAACTACACCGACGAGTGGGAGGAGTCCCTTGAAACAGGAGAATATCTTTCCGATGAAGAATGGGTCCCTGAGACTCATCTTATGCCGGTAATCTGGTATAACCCCCTACAGCCACAAGGATCCCGGTCTGATGATGAAGAAGACCAAGAGGCTGTACAAGAAGATATTGTTGACCTAGCATGCATCATTGTTCCAGTGGAAATCAACTATGTTTAGCCACAAAGAGTTGATGAAGAAGAAGATTTGGCTCCCATGCCTGATCTTGAAGAATATGCAAGGATCTTGCAGCATCTCGCTCTAGAACAAGAGCAAGACCGTGTCAACGAGTTTCCTCGCAATCCAGAGCCTGAAGTCCCTGAAGACCATCAGGTACATCCTCCATTAACTCCTGAAAATGGAGAGAATTACTGGATAGACGATCCTCTTACATCCGAGGATGAGTCTGACTCCGATCAGACAACGGCTCCTGTCAGAGCTTCCTGTAATGTGATAATTCGGGATTATAGCTCTTCCGAAGCATCGTTTGATGAGATCACTTACACTCCGACGACTCCTAGCAATAAATCTTCTGGAGACACCTCATCTCACATGACTTTCACTGAGACGACACCATCTCAGGTTTCTTCTCCTGAGACTGTGACTTCAAAGTTCACACCCTTCCTGACTGAAGAATCCCCAGCTATTGATGCTTGGGACGATGAATTGGTCAACGAAGAATAAAGATTGCTGGATGCTGTTTAGGACTTGTTCCCGGAAAATGCTCCATGCAACACAATCACTGAGGATGACAACTCTGCTATAGATACATCCTCAGCAAATGAAAAATGACAGCCTCTTGATCCTGAAGATAATCTTCCAAATGAAGACCCTTCTCAAGAAGCTCTCGAAGTTGGTAGAGGCACCCGCTCTGGCCGGGATTACCACAAAAATTACAACCAATCTTCCTTTATATATGTAAATCCTTCGGGAAAAGATGTTGTAAGCGCCCCTAGTGGCAACAATGATGAACATGCAGGCCCTAAGGAGGCTTTTAAGTATGACTTGATTGAACACTTCAAGCACATAATGACTTGATTGAACACTTCAAGCACATACCTGCACGTCTGCACATACTAGATTTATTACGAATGTCTCCGCACACTCGTGATAATCTCATTTCAGAATTATAAAAGCTGAATGAGGATGCCGACAAACATGTCCCGCAAGTCCTCCAAATTGAAATGGACTACTGGGTCAAAAACTCAGAAGCTTCCTCAAAGGGAGAAAAGAAGAAAACTAAGGGATCATGCATTGAATGCCTCTCGGTTCAAAAGGCAGCCAGTGCAACCATCGTCTTCACTAAGGATGACCTCCTACTTGGCGAAACAAGGCACAACTGACCGCTGTACTTCACAGGGTACATCAAGGAAATGCCTATGCACAGAGTTCAGATCGACCCAGGTTCTGCACTCAACCTTATCTCCACATCGGCTCTCGAAGAGTTGGTCATCCCACCCAGCAAGCTGAGCCACACATCAGTATCTATCTTAGGATACGATGGGAGTACTCAAAGGCCTATCGGCAAAATCAGGTTCAAGTTGCAGATCGGTGATCTTATCTCTGAGGTTACTATGTATGCAATAAAAACCCCTTCATGCTACAACATCATTCTCGGACGCCCCTGGATCCACGAGAATGGTGTTGTCCCTTCAACTCTACATCAATGCATCAAGTTTGTTGGCGACGACGGCATGATACATCGAGTCTTTGCGGACAGAAAACCCTTCAAAGGTAAAGAAGTCCACTTTGCAGACTAACAGATGTATGAAGGTGAGAAAGAAAAAGAGGAGAAGCAAACAGCACCCTTTGCCGAAAATCTCCAGAAATATAAAGGCAAGGCTCCTCAACAATCACCGGAAGAAAATAAACCATTCGGTAAATCTGAAGAGAGCATTCAAACACTCTTCATCATCTCCCTCAAACCTTCAAAGCTTTTGGTCATCACAACTAAAGTGAAGAAGGCAAGGCAAAAGTCTGGGGGCAAATTTATTGTCTCTTTAGTGTCTATCATGCAAGACACGGATTTGGATTCAGAGCCAGAAGACGATACATCGTCAAGCCAAGCTGACACTCAGCAAGTTCAGCCTGCTCTTACTCCAATGGAGACAACTTCTGACATAGAAAATCCTACGTCAGCTTCCTTCGTTGTTCCAGCAACTTCAGCAAAGGAAAAGTCGATCTACTTTTATAGATCGGATGCTTCTTCATCAAACTCCGTGGTTGAACCTTTCCAAAATGAAGGTATGCCTCAACTATCCTTATATAGTTCTGTGGCACAAGCTATTATGAAGAAAATGGGCTATGATGCTCAAAACCCAGTCAGTTTAGGTGAAGGACGCGGTATTCTCACGCCATTGGGGCCCGTCTTGACCAAAAGCCAGCTGGAAGATTGGAGACTCTACGGCTATGTAGAAAAGTCTTCACACGGGTTAGGGTATGATCCCGACACTCCTCTGAGACAGTTGACAGAAAGGCTTAGAAGTCTACTTACTGACCAAGCCTCAACATCTCAAGTCCATGAAGACATCGATCTCCCTGGATATCTCTCCGATGAGTCACCTGACAAAGATCTAGGAAGCTCATCCAAGTGGTACGATTTCTCTGACAATGAAGAGGAGTTGTCCGATGGCACAGACTTGTGGTCTTCTGACCCAGACGAACCCTCGTCTCCAAAAGAAGTACCATACTTTGACACGGTCTCAATAGGCGATTGGGATCATCTCATAGCAAGCCTTGAGAAAATTGCCGATCAAGAAGACCAGTGGAAAGGAACAAGACCTTGGTCTGGAAATGCCCTTGAAACCCCAGAAGGTTTCGTAGAGCTGGAAGCCATCGAAAATATTTTGGAGGAACCACCTTCGAACCTTCCAACGGAAGATCTTGCATCCTACAGTGATTTCATGGCCTTTCGAAGCCTGGGGTATGGACATCATAGGTCCTATTTCTCCCCTTTCAAGCAAAGGTCATCGCTTCATCTTCGCCGCTACGGATTATTTCTCCAAGTGGTTAGAAGCATTTACGCTCAACGAAATGAAGACCTCATCAATCCTTCAGTTACTGCGCACCAACATCATTTGTTATTTCGGCATACCCAAAAGATTCGTCCATGATAACGGACCATAATTCCAGGATCATCGATTCTACAGGTTCTGCGACAAATACAAAATCCAAAGCTGTCCTTCGACTCCATACAATCCGGCAGCAAATGGATTAGCAGAAGCTTTCAACAAGACACTCTGCAAAATCCTTAGGAAAATGGTCTCTAGTCACAAAAGACGGAGCGACAAACTGTCTGAAGCTTTATGGGCCTATCGAACCACCGTTCGAGGACCAACCTATAGCACACCATTCTCCTTGGTCTATGGATGCGAAGCTGTTGTACCCTTGGAAGTACAAATTCCTTCCTTGAGGGTATCCTTGCAAAATGACATGACTCAAGAAAGCAATGTCAAATCGCGACTCCATGAGCTGGACAATCTCGATGAGAGACGGCTCGAAGCTCGACAAAGCATTAAACTTTACCAAGCATGCATGGCAGAGTCTTTCGACAAAAAGGTTAGGCAACGCGCCTACAAAAAGGGTGACTTGGTTCTTGCGATCAAAAGACCAATGGCCTTCGCTCACAAGTCCAAAGGCCAGTTTGAGCCAAAATGGGAGGGACCCTACGTCATCGACAAGGTTTTCTCCAACGGTACATACGCACTGCTAAACATGGAGGGTGACATATGTATGATGCCTATCAACGACAAGTTCTTAAAGCGGTACTACCCTTGAAGACTTACCCAACTGGGTAAGAGCAATGCCTGTACGGCCAAAACTGGCTTCCAGGTACACGCTCGCTAAACCCACTCTTTTTAGAATTTTCATATCAAATGTTGAAATTTCTAGAAATTTAAACAATGCTTACTTTCATCGTTTCATTATTAAAAAAAAAATCCAAGTTTAGGAACCTTTCCCTAAATTGACCAAAATTTTCAGCCCTTGAACCCAAAATTCATGGTTTGAAACAAAATCCGGATTCAGGGATTTCCACCCTAGTCCACCCTACCTTTTACCGCCTAAATGGTTTTAGGTCAAAACTTATGACCCTCGTGTCTTTAATAAAAAAAATGGTTTTTCAAAAACTACGGGGAAGCGTCGCTTAGTCGATACTCGCACAAAACGGAAGCATGTGAACCACGTTCGACACTTCCAAAATCGCAGGGAAGCGACATTTCATCAATACTTGCAAAATCCAAAACCGTGGAAATGCATCATTTCAGTTGATATCCACAACCCAAATTTCAAAGGTTCGAAAAAACCAAGAAACCGTGGAGATGCAGCATTTCAGTTGACATCCACAACCCAAATTTCAAAGGTTCGAAAAAACCTAAAAACCATGGAGACGCAACATTTCAGTTGATATCCACAACCCAAAGGTTCGAGAAAACCACAAATTTCAAAAATCATGGGGAAACGACATCAAGTCAGTACCCGCAAAACCAAAATCTTTAAAAAGCATGGATGTTACATTCCATCGATACTTGCACCCAAATCCGCAAGGATACGACATTCCATCGATACTCACAACCGATGAGCAAGGATGCGACATTCCATCGATACTTGCAAGACCATTCAGCAGGGAGGCGACTTTTACTCGATACTTGCATTTTTGAAAACCAAAACCGGCTATAGATGCCATCAAAACAGGCTATAAATGCCACCAAACCAGCTATCAATGCCACAAACAAAACCGACTATCAATGCCACAAATCAAAACTTGGTTTAAAAATAAAAAAAAAAAAAACTCGGCTATCAATGCCACCAAAACCGGCTATAGGTGCCACCAAACAGGCTATCAATGCCACAAAATTGGTTATCAATGCCATAAAATTGGCTCTCATGCCAAACCCGGCTTCCATGCCACAAACAAAATCTGGCTCCCATGCCAAAACAATCATTTGACAAAAGGTTTTCACAAAATGACGAGCTTTTGATCAAATCCCATTTAGCAATTGCTTTCATCACAAAAAGATTTAAGTGAGCATAGGGAAAACAAAAAAAAAAGCATCCCATTTAGCAATTGCTTTCATCACAAAAAGATCTAAGTGAGTGTAGGGAAAACAAAAAAAAAAGCATCCCATTTAGCGATTGCTTTCATCATAAAAAGATTTAAGTGAACGTTGGGAAAACAAAAAAAAAAGAGTACCAAAAAAATACATGCGGTACCAAAAAAAAGTGTTCACAAGCACTACAAAAAAAAGAGTACCAAAAAAATACATGCGGTACCAAAAAAAAGAGAGTACCAAAAAAAATACATGTGGTACCAAAAAAAAGGGGGAAGAATGATAGTTTCTGATGCAAAAAATCAGAAGCTCAACCAAAAATGGTTCCCAACCAAAATTTGAGCTCCTCGAGCAAACTTTTGGCCTCAGCTGTCAGGGTTTCCAGGGCACGCTTCTTCAGGAACTTGCCATGAGATGCTGGGGTGGGCTGTAACCCTTCTTTCACATCGGGAAGCTTATCCCGAGCAATTTGCCATTGTTTGTCCTCTTGAAACTTCCTTTCAAGGACTCGATCAGCATCTACAACCCGGCATATCAGAGCACTCTCCCTGTCGCGAGCCTCAATTAGCAGCCCACTTGGCAGCGACTTGTGCCTTTAAATGCTCAAGACGTTTCCTGGCCTCATCGACCTCCCTATCAAGGATGTTAAGGTCATGTGTCAGCCCAATGATGGCTAGCTCTTCTAAGTTATTCTCTCGGACATCTGGTTCCTGCTGTGTGTAGCCTCATTCAGGTCAGACTTAGCCTTATCAGCAGGGTCTGGGAACATCTCCTTGAAGAACTGGTCGTCAGCAAAGCCCATGGTCTCAAACCACTTGTCACCTAGTGTAATGATCCTATCAACGATCGCCCTGGCACCTGTGACATCCAGACCAGCCTTTTTGGTATCATTAAGAATCTCCTGCACATCCTGGATCATGCCAAATCCGGCATCCAAGTGCCCAGAAAGGAGAGTCTCAATCCAAGAGCTCAGAACCTGCGCCACCACTTTCTTCTCAAAAAAAAGAGATGGCCCAGCTGAAGATTCGCCCCGCTCCGTCGGCTGCTCATGTCATCACCCGTTGGAAGAGTAACAAAAGAACTCTTTTCAGTTGGAGTTGCTCGGGAAGGATCTCAGCATGAGGTATCTCCTCAACAGTGTCAGAACTGGTCCTACGAGTCTCTACCTCCGGATCAACCTCTGGCATCTCTTGCTCTAGTTCTGAAGGAAACGACGGACTCTCCTCTGTCACTTCAAAACCCGCCAAAGAAACACAAAAAGGTATGAATATGATCCTATTTGAAAATCATTATCGGGGTTGTTACTATAAAATACCTTCTTCGACGACTGGTGGAACACTCTCTTCCTCCATGAACTCATCGGAAAAATCGTCAACATTTGCGTCCATCGATGGTTCAAAGTCATCGGAATCCTGTGGCAAGTCAGCTGACAAGAAAAATGTTAGCAAACCAAGTCATAGAAAAAAAAAGAGAAAGCAAAAGAAGTCATACCAGTTAGAGATTCTGGAATCACTCCAGAGTCCCTCGGTTCTTTTTCTGGTGCGGCAACCGGATCCGTCACCGCCTCATCGGTTGGAACCTTGGGCATCGCCAAATCTTCCTCTTCTAAAAAAAAAAAAAGAAGCAGCAGGGGGAGAAAACAAATCAAGACATGGAAAATCCGATGAAAAGAAATGGAAACAGAAAGAGGAAGAATCATACCTTCACCGACGGTCACTTCTTCTCGGCTTCTCTTCTCTGGAGGCTCGTCGGCATTCCCTGGCACCTCCTCATTGATAGTAAGAGGGACTTCCAAGTCAGGAGAGTCCTCATGTTGCCCCTTGCTGCGATGATGACTCCTCTTTCTCTTACTTCTGCGGGCTCGATTCTTAGAGGAACCTGCCACGCTGTCAGACTCAGGTCTCCCACTTGACTCCTCACTGGATGGTCTACTCTTGCCTGTAGACTCAACGGAAGCTTGCCTCTGTGCCACTTGCATCCAAGCATCAAGCTCAGCTTCCTCCTGTTCTAGCTGCTCTAAAGCCTCATCAGGTATTTCTTGAACAGCTTTAGAGCCAATGATGCCCTGGTCACCGAGAAAGCCTATCTTGTGCTTCTCTCCAGAAAGGAAGGCCCAAACTTCCTCTCGCCAGACGCCATCCGACTTTCCAAGGCCTTTTCCAGATGACAGCTTCAAATCAAGCTCCTGCTTAGAAAGCCCCCGATATGCCGAAAAGCTCTCCGCGAATCACTTCGCAAAGTCGGTAGTCCGGGAAGTTGACAACACAGGATAAGAAATCATGGCAGTAATGTCTTCAGCACTATAGAAAGCCCATGCGTTTCTCCCATCCTGTTAACCTCCAAAGCGCTTCACCATGCTTGAAGGCGCTCCAATAACGCCTTGAGAAAAGCCTAACTGCAGAGCAAAGCGAGAAGGTACATACGGCTGGATGTCAATGAGAAGATGTCTACGGTACACCATCGTGCCGACATGTATGATGAAAAGCCACTCCTTCTCTGCATTTGTCAAGGAGTAATGCCTTCCTGACCCTGCCCTGGTAGAGTCTCGGGAGGCACCAAAATCAAAAGCCTTCTTCCACAACTCCGGAGAAAGCTTCACTGAAGACTGCCCCATCTCGATGTCCCTGAACCGTCGGATCCTCATGCTGGCAAACAAAA
Organism: Litsea cubeba; assembly: GCA_012931725.1. Lineage (NCBI taxonomy): Eukaryota > Viridiplantae > Streptophyta > Magnoliopsida > Laurales > Lauraceae > Litsea > Litsea cubeba. The sequence goes on along the minus strand of CM022947.1, from coordinate 43,517,323 downwards.
GTGATTCGGACACGGCTTTACCCTTAGCCAGCCGAATCATCAGAGGATCATCATCCTGTGCAACACCTAGCCGGTGGAAGCCAGGACAGTGGTACACGTACCATGAATAAAAGATGTGGGCTGAAAATTCCCTATTCATAGGGAGCCCAACCCGAACCAAAAAAGCAGCAGCCTGCAGTTCGGTACACAAGTAGGAGTAAAGAACTGGCACCAAAGCAAGCTGCTCTCCAAATCCCATCTGACAAGCCGGAATAATACAATGTGGCCTGATGTGCATTCCATCTCCTCCAGCAAAAACGGCCTCACCAAGCCAATAAGTGAGGTAAACAGTGAGATCTCTCCGCAGTGCAATGTCAGGCCATATGGTGTTTGTACTCGCACAGAAATCTCCCAACTCTTCTTGCGTAGCCAAGATCTTCTTCGAACCCGGATCCTTAGCCCTGTCTTCCCTGGTCATGCTATCAGAAGGCTCCCCACTTTCAAAGAAGTTGGGAGACGAAGAGTTAAAACTCTTCCAACTGCTGGATCTAACTTTCAAGCCCTCCTTCTCCTTCAAAAAAATCATAGAAGGCAATGAGCTGAAAGTACAGAAGCCTGAACTCCTCTGACTGCTCCTCAAGGATGCTGTCGATCTGCATAAACTCCTCATAGAGTTTGCCAAGGATAGGTAATCCAGTAATGGCGCTCAGCTGCTTCAAAGAGAAACCAATCTCACCATTCGTCACAACGAAGGTATTGGTTTGTGGAAGGAATGACTCCAACATAGCTATGAAGGCCTCATCGGAAAAGATCACGGTCTCCCTAAAGGTGCGGACCACATCAAAAATCCCGGCTTCCTTCAAAACGGCGCCACCAATCAGCAGGATGTGATCAGTCCACGACTTCCACTCGGAGTCAGCACTGAAATGGCCACGAAGTTGAAAAGGCTTCACCCAATTGCTGCCGTCACCGCTGAAAATGCCAAGGCCCACCGGTCCCAAATCGACCGACGGATAATCAGAGCCCTGGTAGCCGCTGGCCGGCATCAACATGTCCATGTCAGTAGGCAACTTCTCCGCATATCCAGGAGAACCGCCAACAAAAACCCCGGTCTTGATTACATTTGTCCTTCTCACCCAGCTTGGAGGATCTTCCCTCTTAGAGCACATGGGGGAAAGGCTCATGATCAAGACGGTGCGATCAAACGTCGACCGGGTAGCAACAGTCTTCTTCTCACCATCAGCTGTGAAAGAGAACTAAAAACATCTTATCTGGTATATCATGTCATCAGGGACTGTATCACCAAAGAAGAAGGTAGGCTTGGGCAAAACCCTCTGATCTTCCATCACCCATGGACAGCTGCTTACTATGATCTTATAGAATCCCTCTCCCTTGAAAGCGATCAGTCGCTGCCTCATCTCATCTTTGTTGAGAGAGTCACACTCTTCCAGGTTCTCTCAACATACTGGACCTTCTCCCAAGCCTGCTGAACGGCCGGATTAGAAGATCTAGCAGATCGACGAGGTACGCTTGTAGCAGGCTCTTTACCCTTGTTCGTTCTGGAGGAACCACCTGCAAAGGATGGAAAAGAAAAAGATCAATCACCAAAATGACAGGATTTCGGTAAAGGAAAATCTGGCGAAATTTTGACATGATTCCAGGGAAATTCCGAAGAAAAGGAACTACTCCGAAAGAAATAGAAAGCTTGAAGATGGGCTCAACATTGCTGCGAGCTCCGAAACTCCAAACTTTCGAAACCTAAAAGTCTTCGTAAAATCAGGAAGGCCTCAACATCGCTGCGAGCTCCAAGTTCCCAAATTTGCAAAAACTTTCAGGTATGCTATCACATCATGCTACAATTCAATTTACAAAAAAAAAAAATACATGCATGAACATCTTGGTTTACCCAAAAATGCATTATCATGATGAGAAAAAAAAGAAACTTTCTCAAAAAAAAAAGAGAGAAATAAAACAAAAAAAGGGGGGGCTAGCCCACAGGTCGTGGCCCACAAGCCACGTGGCCGTACGGACAGATCCGTACAAAAAGAAAAAAAACATGCAAAAAAAAAAAGAAAAAACGTGTAAAAAAAAAGAGAAGAGAACACGTGAAAAAGAAAAGGAAAAAAAAAAGAAAAGAAAGAAACAAAAAGAAGGAACTTTTTATCATCCTATTTCCTACAATGGAGTTTTCTTGAAAAATGGGACTTACTTGAAGCCATTGATGGAGAAGAAGAAGAAAAGTCTTGAAGATCTTGAAGAAGAAGCACTCTTGGTCTTCAAGCCCTCTTGGGATTGTTGCAAAAGAAAGCAATAAGAGCAAGAGATCCAACCTCCTCCTTGCTTTTATAGAAGAGATCAAACCAAAGAAGGAAAGAAGAAAGAGATAAGTGTTACTAATTAGTAACCTTACCAAAAGAAAGAAATTAGAAAGATTCTTTCCCAAAAGAAAGATATCTTGGGGGATTCTCTCCCAAAAAGAAATCAATGAGAGATTTTCTCCCAAAAGATAGGAGATTTGAGATATTCTCTCCCAAAGAAAGATATCTTGAGATATTCTCTCCCAAAATAAAGGAAACATGAGAGATTCTCTCCAAGTAAAGATATTCTTAGATATTCTCTATCCAAAGGAGATATTTTTAGATATTCTTTACAAAAATGACACCATATGAGATCTCAGCCATTTCAAAAGCTTATGGTCCCATGGGTTAGCCCATATGAGCCAGGTTTGACCACCTAGGCACTAAAAAAAAAAATAATAATTTGGGCTTTTAGTCAAAGAGAAATCCCTCTTACCAAGAGCATACAAAAATGGTTCCATGCCTCTTTTGAGTTGATTGACATAAAAAAGAATTCCAAGCCCCATGAGCTTCCAAAAATCAAGCCATCCAGCCTCATATACCAAATTGAGCCAAAATCTTGAAATTGACATTCCACAAAAATCCAAACCAAATCCTGGTCCCCTAACTTGCCACATACAGCTTGTTAGGTCACAAGACCAAAACCAAAAACCAAAACCTGATCTCCTAACTTGCCACATACAGCCTGTTAGGTCACAAGATCAAAACCAAAATCGACCCCCCAACATTCCACATACAGCTTGTTGGGTCACACGGTCAAAACCAAACCCGACCCCCTAACCTGCCACATACAGCTTGTTAGGTCACAAGGTCAAAACCCAAATCCACATCCCGGATGTCATCTTCAAAACTTTGCCTCAAGATGGTACGTGATCCCTTTCACTACCATAAAATTCCCCTGGAAGCTCAGAAGGCTACAAACACCAAAAGAAAGACTGCTCAAAGACTTTTGGTCAAGTCACAAGCTCTCCTTCAAAAATCTCTTCGAGGCACATCGACTACAAAAGTTAAGCAACTCGTCGCTGCACATCGAGGGGGCATTTGTTGATACCAAAAATGTCACTTTGCCTCTTCAAGATCCAAAAAGCTACATGAAGTCGCAACCTGCCATAAATAGGCAATGCTACTTCCAAAAAATCAAATCTTGTTAGAATCAAACAAAAACTACAAGATCCTTCAAGACAGCCAAAAGAGGAGTACACAAGAAGTTTCGCGCCATTTCAAAATCATTTGGCCTAACTTCGCTTCTCTAGCAGTTGAAAAGGAGCTCCCGGCGGCGAAAGCATCTGAGCACCAAATCTTTGACCAGAGCCAATGGATGGTATCAAAATACATCCAAAAGGCTCCACGTCAAGTTCCGAGTCAAATCGACAACGTTTGACCCTACATCAACCCTCGAACAGCTAAATCAAGCCTCTCGGCGGCGAGAACCACCGAGGCCATCACTCATCAGATAGAGCACATGGACGGCTTCAAAATGCTTACAAAGGGCTACACGTCAAATTCCAGGTCATTTCGACAACATTTGACCAGACTTTGACGCTCAAAAGCCAAATCAGGCCTCTCGGCGGCGAAGCTCCCCGGGACAATGGTTTCTAGGGCTGTACAAAAAATCCGGTATCACCGTAAAATCGGACCGAACCACCCGAACCGGTCGGTTCGGATCGGTTTATAGTAGATCGGTTCGATTACCGGTTTGAAAATTATAAAAACCGCTTACATCGGTCGGTTATCTGTTTGAGCCCACGGTTAACCACTTAAACCGAATTGACCGTATCTAGAAACTTAAATATTACCTTTTTACTATTTTATCCTTAGGGTTTTTTTTTACAACTTTCATAGTTACTCCATTCTCAGTTTCTCACATGACATTATTGCCTCATAGGGTTATCGGTTCCACTGCTGCAATCCCTTTATTCGATCTGCTCCGGCACCAACGAAACAGAAACCTCTCTTCGATCTCGACCTAATCCTGTATGCTTCTTCTCCATTTCTCTGTTTCAAGAAACCAGAGGCCCGAACCCTAGTCCTAAACAAGAGATTGGCGGGATCCCCCCATTTATGGTGCCTCTACCCAACGACTCTCTCCCTCTCATTATAATCTGCTTCAGGTGAGATGCGAGCATTTGCCTGCCCCCTTGTTTGGGATCAAATAGTAATAGTTTTTTTCAGCCCAATGAACTGCTATAGAGGCATACGTGATTAAACATTTGGCAAACTTAGGGCTGATTGCAGAAAAATGGGGTCTTTCTTATTTTTATGTTGTTGTGTTGCTGGATTTGGATTGTTTTGAACATACGTCTTATTTCCGTTGTTAAGAAGAAGGAAGAAGAGGACAAGATTAAGATCTTTGTAATTGGAGGCATGAATTCGGTCCCAATCCAGACATAGAAAACCTAGTTTCATTTACTACTCATATTTTTTGTTCTCTTTTTACAATGGTTCCCTTTGTACTGTCGCTCGATCTATGAAAAGTTGAAAACCCAAGCCGTTCGATCTATTGGGCTTTGTATTTGCCTGCAGAGATAAAAGGAGGCTGGTAAATGAAAGAACCCATGAAGGTAAAAATGGGTTTTTGAAATGGCCAACTGAAAGGGGGCAAAAGACTAAAAAAGGGAAAAGGAAAATGGAACTGTTTTTTCAATTTGAATTAGGCACGGAACTTATAAGATGGATTTGGAATTGTGGAAAAAAAATTGAAAGATTTAAGTTGCAGGAATAAAATGTAGTTTCAGTTTCAAATCTGATTTCAATTCCAATTTTGAATCTGGTTCAAGTTCTGGATCAAGTTAAATTTTATAAAAACGATTATCGAATCCTATATATGTTTCAAATCTGAATATGATTTTTATTGAAACCAAAATTTTACATTTATTTGGATCTTCTAGGATGATTGCTTTCTTTAGCAACTCTATCTCTCTCATTCTTTCCCAAACATTCTTTTTGTCTTCTGTGGATAATTGATGAATTTGGCCTTTTGTTGCCTGAGGAGAAATGGGTATTTATTGTTTTCTGTATTTTTTGGTAAAGATTATTCTGAACTAAGTTTTTGTGTAAGTGAGCGATTAGGGGTTTTCCGCTTTGGATTGGATTTGTTGGTAGTGGGGGAATTATGTGTTAACTTTTTTTGGAATGTACATCTTTTTTCATGTGTTTGGATTTTATGTTCTATGATTTTCAATGTTTGATTTTCAAAAAATAAAAATAAAAAATAATGGTTTAACCGACCGACCAAACCGAACCAATCGGATCTTCATCGGTCAGATCGGATCGGTTAATTAAAAAACCGACAGGTTCGGTTTGGTTATTGGTTTTAGAGTTAAACCAATCCGAACCGCCCATGTGCAGCCCTAATGGTTTCCAAGACAGAACCTATGGATCATCTTAAAATGACTCTAATAGGTTCCCTGTCAAATTTTAAGTCAATCAGACATCGGTTGACGGCACATCGAGCCGCGACATCTTCATCGCGACAAAAAGAAGTCTACTAGTGATAGGACCCCAAACGGCTTCAAAACTCAAACAAAAGCCTATGGTTGGTCTTATTTATTGCTCAGGAGGCTTCACCCCAAATTTCAGGTATTTCGACATCATTTGACCCAGTTTCAGCTTCTTACAGAAAATCAGCAGCTCTGCGCGACAAAGTCTTCGGCTTTCCTGGAAAATTGGAAACTTTGCAATCCAAAATGCAAGGATTCTCATCAAGTTTGCTACAGGGAAATCAGCCCAATAAATGATAAAAAATGTCAAGAAAAAATACAGAAGAAAAAAGAATCGGAAAACATTAAAAACGGACGCAAAATGGGACAAAAGGGGGGAAACCCCCCCAGGGTCGCAGACCCCTGCGATCAATCTCTCGCTTAAGTTGCCACCTATTCCTTTCCATGAATGAGGTTGAATCTAGCAGTGCATTCACCTTTTCAATGTGGCCATCTATATTAAAATCACTCTCAAAATGTGCTAGACAAAACTCCAATGGATCCTGACAACCTAACTGGGGAGCAACGTTTCCAACCAACTCTTGTAAGTAGCCGGCCTCACCAACCTCATCATCCTCATCTTAAGGTTGCTTACTCACATTAAAGATGTTTAGTTGAACTGTCATGGTGCCAAACGAAATTTGCATCACTCCATTCCTACAATTAATCAAAGCATTGGATGTTGCCAGGAATGGTCATCCTAAAATGATTGGTATTTTAGCCACAATTCTTGTTGGTTGATTCATGTCCAAGACAACAAAGTCTACAGGGAAGACGAACTCTCCTACTTTGATCAGGACATCCTCCACTACCCCCTTCGGGTATCGAATTGAAGCATCAATCAACTGGAGGGTCACATGAGTTTTCTTCAACTCCCCCAAACCTAGTTCTTCATATATGGAATACGGAAGCAAGTTGACTCTCGCACCCAAGTCTAGTAAAGCGTGCTCAATATGTTGGTCCCCTATCCTGCATGAAATTATAGGACACCCTGGGTCCTTGTATTTGATTAGGATTGGACTTGAAATAACAGAACTAGCTTGCTGAGCTAGGAAAGCTTTCGTGGGAACATTGGTGGTTCTTTTGAAGGTGCAAAGGTCCTTCAGGAACTTGGCATAGGTAGGAACTTGTTGGATCGCATCTAAAAGTGGGATATTGACCCTCACTTGTTTGAATACTTCAAGCATTTTGTCCAACTGGGCATTTGATTTTGCTGGGCCTAGCCTATGTGGGTATGGTGCCTTGGGAACATAAGTCCTAGGAGTGGGTTCACTAGGTGATGGTTCAACATTGACTGGGTTCTTCGGTTCTACTATGGGTTTAGCATTCACACTTGGTTCCTCGGTTTCCACTAACTCACTTGATTTTTCCTCAGGCTCCTTGGGTAGTTCCACATTGTTATCAACCCGTGTACCCGACCTAAGAGTGAGAATGGATTGGACTTGTTCTAGGCCTTTTTCGTTAGGATCACAAACAACTTGGCCCTTGGGATTAGGTTTGGGTTGACTAGGGAAGGTTCCCTTGTCTCTGGCATTGATGGAGTTGGCCAGTTGGCCCATCTGATATTCCAATTTTGTAATTGATTGTGTGTTAGCATTCATGCTCTGAACAATGCTTTCCTGGAACTGGAGGGTATTCTGAGCTAACAGTTTCATGGTTTCCTCAAGAGAATCTATCCGCTGATTTTGCAGATTAGGGGTGAAATTGGGCTTTTGGAAACCGGGTGGGGAATTGGGCTGAAATTGATGGGCCTGTGATGGGCCACCCTGAATTGGACCATTGGTCCAAGAAAAATTCGGATTATCCCTCCAACCTGGATTGTATGTGTTGGAGTATGGGTCATACCTCTGACGATTATCAAAATGAGTGTTTTGATAAAGCGCGTTCACCTCCTCAAAAGACTCAGTCTGACCCAAAGTTATTGGGTTAATCCCTCCATTCATGGCCTGATTATATTTCAATGACTCCAAAGTGTTTGGAGTGGGCTTTTGGTTCAGTTCTAAGGCCTCTATTCTCCTCACCAGTGTGGCCAATTTGGCATCTGCCTTAATTTTGGATTCAATCTTGAACATCCCTCCTTTTTCTGGAATGGTGGGTTTGATGGGCTCCTTCTTGATAGGTGCCCACACGCAATGTGTTTTCAGCGGTTTATTCCAAAAATGACCATGCTTCATCCGCTGTCTTCTGTGTAAACTGCCCACCACAGAAAGATTCCACCATTTGCTTAGTATGGTAATCCAAACCCTCATAAACAATCTGGACCAATCGAATTTTTTAAAATCCATGGTGGGGACACTGGATTAAGAGGTCCTTGAACCATTCCAAATAACTGCATACTGTCTCCCCTTCCGTTTAATGGAATCCATTGATGGCCTGCCTAATCGAAGCGGTTTTCTTCTTGGAGTATAATTTTTTGTAAAATTCTTCGACTAGCTTATCCATGTAGTGATGTACCCGTTCTGTAAGGCATAAAGCCAAGCTTTAGCCTTTTCTTTCAGGGAGAAAGGAAATAATCTAGGGATAAAGGAAATAATCTAAGTTTAAGGGCCTCCTAAGTCATGTTATTGATTATTATGGTCCCACAGATGTCCTCAAATTGCCTAACATGTTGATATGGGTTTTCCTGGTCTAGCCCATGGAATACTGGGAGCATCTGGATCATGCCAGATTTCAGCTCCAATGTAGCATTGGTCTGAGGCAGGGTGATGCAGGACGGTTGAGTTGTCCTAGTGGGGTACATGTAGTCCTTCAAAGTCATGGGTGGGTCCACTTGATCAGCCATCCTAACAATTTTTTCAAAGATGGAAGACTTTCCGACAACGGTTAAGGCAAATTCGGGCTCTATCCTAACTAACCTTTTACTCTTGCGTACCCATAGTTTCTCTCTTTCAGGTTCAGAGCGCATGCATTGGGTTCAACCTTAAAGAAATGCAAGCCTAATCTATATGCGGGGCCCTAATGGTCTTACTAGATGATGCACAAGCAGTCAAGCACAAAGATTGAGCACAAGAAATCATCCTAGGGTTAGCCTAACTCACTAGACAGCTCCTAACTTGTTTGAAGAATGCACTAATGCCTCCAATCCGGTCTTATGAAGCCAAATCAACCAGGTAAGTCCCCAAGATGAGTGGTGGGGTCATAATGCACTTGGCGAGGGTCCCGCTTAAGAACCAAACTCCTAGAACAGAGACTGCCACCCTTTTTGGTAGGGACAAGACTTACCTAGACATCAACTTGACCAAAGAGCGTAACTGGTGCAACCTTTTATGGTCTTCATCCTACTGAGCTGGAGTCCTATGGTCTCGTTGCTACTTGATTTTAATTAAAGTTAGGATCCTAATGTGAGAGATGGTTAACCTAAATGGGCAAGGATCTAGTGATGAAATCCAGTCCTTATCTTTCTGGGGTCAATTGCCCTTAAGTAAGTGTGTGTCCAATTAGATGGTGTGTCAATCAAACATTCACACTTTGCTAAAATTAAATCATCCAAGCCTCACTTGCAAGTAAAAGATTCGTGGGGTAAAGTTTAGAGATTCTCAGAGCGGGTCCACGCAAATCTTTAAACTATGCAAGCTTAAACTCTATTATTTTTTTAGCAATTTTGCAATTCTGAGAGCAACTTGTTTGCTTAAAAGTAATCCCTGCATTTTCTTTCCCTTTTAGAATCCTACAAAACTCAGATTGTAACCTCAAAGAAAACGACTAAAGTGGTAGATCTAAATAAACTACTAAAAATAGCTAACAATTGTTAATAAAATTCCTAAATAAAAAAATCAACCGAATATAAATTTTAAAATCCTAAACTACTGCAATTTGAATGAAAGATGCAATTCTAAAACTCCTAATGCAATCCTAAGTTAAATGGACACATTGCTGTCAAGTGTTGAAAAAAATTCTAAGTGTTGGAACCTGTTGCACAGGCCCAAGTTTACAGATCTGTATGACCCACTTTTATTAATCAAAACCTGAAAACAATGACTGAGATATAAACTCCTAATATGCAAGAATAAAAAAAATAGAGACTAAAAAGGATAAAAACCGAAGAAGTTATGCTATTATGAAGTTGGCTACTTAGCCCAGTTTTGCTGCTGAATGCTGATTTTGCCTGACTGATTGGCCCTGTTCACGGCACTAACGCTATGTTTGGGAAGGGAGGAGGGGAGGGGAGGGAAAATTTGAGGGGGAAGGAAAATGAAAGGGAGGGGAGGGGAGGGAAAATTAATTATACCTCCTTTTGTTTGGGAAGTAAAAAAAAAAGGGGAAGAAAAGTTTACCAATTTACCCTTGTAAAAGTTTCAAAATGGACAAAAAGGACAAAAAGGTCAAAATAGTCCATTGCCTCACTTTCCCCTCTCTCTCCCTCATTTTTCCCTTGGTTTTGGGGGGAAAATTGTTGGCAACTTTTCCACCCATTTCCCCTCCCCCCTTTCCCAAAAACCCTCCAAAACCATTTTCCCTCCATTCCGCCCCTTTTTTTCCTCCCCCCCATTTTCCCTTCTTCCCAAACACAGTGTAAAAGTTGGACTTTCAAAATGTATTTGTCGCGACCCCGGACCGGGTTAGGGAACCAAATCCGGGATCGGGACTGATGATGCCGCGCCACGTGCATCTCTTTGGCTAATCCGCACACGGAATTAAGAAGACATTTATCCGTGCACGTGATTTCCCACAGGGTTCTGCGGTGAAGATTACACATCCCATTCATTTATATATAAACACATCAGATACACCTTTGATATTCGAGATTGCGGAAGCGTGTAGTAAATCATATTAGTGCTATTCCATTCCATAAACAAGACTGATTTATAATCGATACGACAAGATATCAGAATGAGCAATGATCATTAGCAGAGCAATGATCATTAGCATCCTTCCCAAAAGTAAGGCTAAATGTATATACAAAAGATCAGTTGATTAGTTGCCCCAAAATAATGGTCAACAAAGACCAATACATGACAAAAGAATAAACCCAAAAGATGTTATCACAAACTCCCAAAAAGTGTCGTTCTCAAAGCCTGAACGAATATCTACATGACATCGTCAGCTTGCCACTCTATTACGCGCTGCGGTTCACCGACCGCCTCCTTGGGCTCCTCCTCAATGGCAAGGGGTTCGGAACCTGAGTACAAAAATAAATGGATCAGAAACGACGATCTGGCAGGTGGGTGAAACAATATGACAATAAAACAAAACAATGATACCTTGCAAGAGTGTAGAAAACCTATGTATAAATAATGAATTTCATAAAAGACAATGCATCATTTATTAAATAACGACATGAGCGATATAAAGCAATAAAGGTACCAAGAATAGAAGACTGTCAAGATAGCAACCACACAAAGCTAAATCCTCTCTCACAAAAGAAATGAGAGCGGATCAGACACGATGATCTGGCAGGTGGGTGAAACGATATGACAATAAAACAAAACAATGATACCTTGCAAGAGTGTAGAAAACCTATGTATAAATAATGAATTTCATAAAAGACAATGCATCATTTATTAAATAACGACATGAGCGATATAAAGCAATAAAGGTACTAAGAATAGAAGACTATCAAGATAGCAACCACACAAAACTAAATCCTCTCTCACAAAAGGGATGAGAGCGCATACCCTATAGGATCATTGACCTCGGTCACACAAGGTGAGGAGGGACAATGATAAAGTACTATGATATACATATATATACTCTGCGGGACCACGGTAGCGAACCGGGTAAAACTCTACGGACTCCAGACTGCAGCTGACTAGACAGGAGGGGAGGGATCTCCAAGTCGGTGGATCAAACCGATAAGGTTGTCCAAGCTTAGTGGTGCCGACTCATAGGTCAAATGCGGGAAGTCAAATCATATGCATAAAAACGAAACAGGGTGCCCATAGGCACAAATACACATTCATATCGGGACGGACATATACAGGTTAGCAAAAGCTAAATACACTTTCCAATACTTTCGGGACAAGTCAAAATCATAAGATATGATGTTTGAAAGGCACAATTAAAAATCGGGTCAAGATAAATGTAAATGGATTTCCAACATTCTCTTGGTTAAATGTTGAAGGTCCAAGATTTGAATCAATGAAAATAGGGTCTCGTTTGTCAAATTGAATATATATTTGGTACTCCATAAGAATTAGAGACAATCCGGGACCTTACGCCCATTGACAAGTCTAAAAGACCTTTAACAAGATTAGAATGATGGTCCTTCTTACTCACTATAGTCTTACATAATTCTTCGGAAATAATCAATTAAATTCTATGATTTCGGTCAGCTTTTCGGTTGGTTGTCGGCTAGCCGAAAGGCTGGCCTACGGCTGACCGAAATTCTGACCGAGTACAGAAATGGGGAGAAAGTAGCTCTCTGGAATTCGAACCGAAACATTTCGGTTAGATTTTCGGTCAGCTGAGACTCCACAATCAGAATTTAACAAAAACTACAGCTCTCTGGAATTCGAACCAAAACATTTCAGTTAGCTTTTCGGTTAGCCGAAATGCCAGAATCAGAATTCGACAGAAATTGCAGCTCTCTGGAATTTGAACTGAAACCATTTCGGTTAGCCGAAATTCAGACCGAAACTGCTACAGGACTAATTTCTGAAGCTGTTTTCAGTCCTCCCTTGCTTTAAACCTTTCTCATTTTTAAGGGTCAGATCCCTACACAACATTGAGTTCAAAACTCCACCATTTCTACATTTGAAATTTTCATTCTCAACACTTCAAATCCACCATTATAATCTCCTAAGCATTCACCCAACACCTCCTTTCCATCCATTCAAATCACGTGGAATCCAGTACAACATAAGCCATTCAAATTTAACTTAAAACAATGCACATTTGCAAGAGATAGAATGAGATAGAAAGACACATTAATAGGTGCATTTGAAATCAATAGAAGACAAGTCATAACCATGATTTAAGCAAGTCAAATCATAAATGAGAAAATCAAGAGCATGCATAAATATGATTTTAACATTTAATGAATCATTTCTTCCACTTGCCTTGGGTCCAATGCTAATCAAATCACCCCACTAATCACCTCTCCATGCTAAGAACAACAAATCTACAAAAGTCCCAAATACAAGCCCAAAAATAAAAAACCAAGCAAAGCAAAACGAAACCTTTCAATAATTGAAATGGGGCTTCTCTAAGACTCAACAAACAAGAACCTAGGAGATGGAGAAGAGTTCTTACCTAGAAGATCTTCAAATAAGAAAAGCTAGCCCAAGGACGAATTCAAGATCGATGAATCCCCTAAAAAACGGTACCAAATGAAAGCTCTTGACGAGGTGAACAAATTAGTGAAGGTCTTCTCTTGATTTGAGCAAGGTTCTTAGGTGTTTTGTGGGGAAGAGACCAAGAAGAAGAAGGAGAACTGGTGGTTGCTGCTGGAGCTTCTCTTAGCACAGTGTTTAGGTCAAGAAATGGAATGAAGAAGATGGGTTCCCTTATATATAAAGAGGAGAGTGGGTCCCACAACTTAAAATATTTATCGGGCTAAAAACATGCGTCTCGGGACCTCAAATGAATTCGACGAAGAAGACAAAGTTGTTCGACGAAATATCTAGTTTCCAAAAAGTATATGTTTTGCAAGTTTTGGTGACATTGAAAATCATGTCCAAATTTTGGGTAAAAAGACTGTTTTGCTCTCAAATCGAGACAAGTCTGGTTTCGGGCTCTCGAATGAGAACGGGGTCAACACGAAAGTTGTAGAGAATAATAAGATAAGTCAAATGGGATTAAAAACATAATTTTAAGAAATCAAGAATAACCCCTAAGCTCATGCAATTCCGTAACAAGAACCCCAAAAGGGTCCCACAAATCAAGAAGGCTCTCAAAATTCGCCAAGGCTATTATAAAAGCTATTCTAACCCAAAACTAAATAAAAAACCACTAAACACACTTATGACTAAGACATAACTTAATTAACACTAATCGAGGTATCTCGGGTCGGGGTCTTATATCCTCCACCCCTTAGGACATTTGGTCCTCCAAATGAAATAAACTCACATCCGGTAGTAGGTGCGGGTACTTCTTCTGAACTTGATCCCGTAATTCCTAAGTTGCTTCTTCCGATCCATGATTCTCCCAAAGCTCTTTGACCCACTGAATAGTGCGTGACCTAAACTCTTGTTCCTTGGTGTCAATAATCTGCTTAGGCTTCTAAACATATGTAGCATCTTCTCGGATTTCCAACGGCTCATAACGGAGTATATGCAATCTATCGGGGACGTACTTCTTCAACATAGATACATGAAAACATTGTGTACACCGAAGAGTTCGGGTGGTAAGGCTAACCTGTAAGCCACGTCACCAATCTTACTCACAATGTCGTAGGTCCAATGCATCTCCTAGCCAACTTACCTTTCTGCCCAAACCTCAATGTTCCACAAGTAGGTGACACTTTCAAGAAAACCTTATCTCCTTCTTTGAACTATAAGTCCCTTCTGTGAGAATTTGCATAGCTCTTCTGCCTACTCTGAGCCACTTTCAGACGTTCTTGGATCAATTTGACCTTGTCACTTGTCTCACTAACAATGGTCGGTCCATGGAAACTGCGAGTGCCAACTTCTTCCCAACAAATAGGTGTCGTACACCTTCTGCCATACAAAGCTTCAAAAGGCGCCATCCCGATACTCGAGTGGAAACTGTTGTTGTAAGCAAACTCACACAACGGTAAGGCTTCATCCCACTGAGTCTTGAAATCTAACACACAAGCTCGGAGCATGTCCTCAAGTGTCTGAATTGTCCTCTCTGACTGACCATCGGTCTGTGGGTGATAGGCTGTGCTGAACTGTAACTTCGTACCCATAGACTCATGCAATGTCTTCCAGAATCTCGAGACGAATCTGCTGTCTCTATCGGATGTGATGGAAACTGGTTGTCCATGTCGACTGACAATCTCTGTGACAAACAACTGTGCCAAAGGTAACATATGCATTTTCTTTCCAGTCTTCATTAGTAGGAAATGAGCTGACTTGGTGAGACAATCCACTATGACGCAAATAGCATCGTTGCCTCTACTAGTCTTCGGTAATCCCGAGATGAAATCCATGGTAATGTGCTCCCATTTCCATTCCGGAATCTCTAATGGCCCTAGCAACCCTAGAGGCTTCTGATGTTCTGCCTTGATCAACTAACATGTCATACATCGAGAGACGAAAGCTGTTATCTCCCTCTTCATGTTGTTCCACCAAAATCTGCTCTTCAAGTTCTGGTACATCTTCGTGCTGCCCGGATGTATGGAATACTTGGTATTGTGAGCCTCTGTCATGATATCATTCCTCAAGTCCTCCAAGTTAGGTACACAAAGACAGTCTCGGTAGTACAAAACTCCATCCACAACACGAAAGTCCGGACGGTCTGCTATATGCTCTAAAATTTTGGCCAACTCTGGGTCTTGCAACTGATTCTCTTTGATCTTCTGAATGAAAGAAGTTCTGACACTGACATGTTTCCTAACATTACACCCTTCCTTAGTGGCTGAAAGTCTACTCCCAATTCTTCTAGCTGCTGTACAACATAACTTCCCCGAAGACTTGCCATGCTAACTGACTTCCTGCTCAAGGCATCTGCAACTACATTCGCTTTCCCCGGGTGATACTTGATTGGAAAATCATAGTCCTTGATATATTCCATCCATCTCCTCTGCCTCATGTTCACCTCTTTCTGGGAAAACAAATATTGTAAACTACGGTGGTCGGAGTGAACCTCAAACCTCTCTCCATATAGGTAGTGCCTCCACATCTTCAATGCCAAAACAACTGCTGCCAATTCAAGATCATGTGTTGCATAGTTCTTCTCGTGATCTTTCAACTGCTGGGATCCATAAGCAACTACTTTCGCATCCTACATCAACACGCATCCAAGTCCAATATTGGAAGCATTGGTAAAAATGGTGAAACCGCCGCTCCCGGATGGTAAAGTAAGGACTGGAGTTGTAGTCAATCTCTTCTTCAGCTCTTGGAAACTAGCTTCACACTTGTCTGTCCAAACATAAGGTGCATTCTTCCTTGTCAACTTCGTCAGAGGTGACGCAACTGACGAAAATCCTTGCACAAACCTACGGTAATACCCTGCTAATCCAAGAAAACTCCTAATCTCCGATGCATTCTTCGATCTTTCCCAATTCATAACTGCTTCAATCTTGGATGGGTCCACTGATAATCCTTCCTTGGAGATAATATGACCCAAAAATGTGACTTGGTCCAACCAAAATTCACACTTACTGAGCTTTCCAAACAACTGATTCTCTCTCAAAAGCTGGAGAGCTATCCTCAAATGTTCTCCGTGCTCTTCTTTGGTCTTGGAATACACCAAAATATCATCAATAAACACCACTGTGAACTGATCCAAATACTCTACAAATATCTTGTTCATCAATGCCATGAATATTACCGGTGCATTCGTCAAACCGAATGGCATCACTTGAAACTCATAGTGTCCATATCTTGTCTGAAAGGCTGTCTTCAGTACATCTGAATCTCTAACTCTCAACTGATGGTAGCCGGATCTCAAATCAATCTTCGAAAAGTAAGCAGCTCCTTGCAACTGATCAAATAATTCATATATCCTTGGCAATGGATACTTGTTCTTGATGGTCAGTTGGTTCAATCTCCGGTAGTCAATGCACATTCTCATAGAACCATCTTTCTTCTTCACAAACAAAATTGGTGCTCCCCACGGTAAAACACTAGGCCTCACAAAACCTTTGTCTAATAGTTCTTGCAACTAAATCTTCAATTCTCCCAATTCTGTCGGAGCCATTCTGTAAGGTGCAATAGAAATCGGAGCGGTCCCTGGTAACAACTCAATAGTGAAGTCTATCTCTCTGATGGGTGGCAAACTTGGTATCTCCTCCGGAAAAACATCCAAAAATTCCCAAACAATTGGGATCTCCTCCACCCCTTGGGACCGTTTATCCTCCGTGATAAACGCCAAATATGCTCACATCCACTTCTTAGAAGTCTATCAGCCTTCAATGCTGAAATAAACCATGTACGAGGATTACTCCTCTCTCCTTGAAACAACACCCCTGCTTGGGTCTCCTCTAACTTAAAAGTTAGGGTCTTATGGAAACAATCCGTAGTAGCATGGTATCTTGCTAACCAATCCATCCCTAGGATGACATCAAAATCAAACATCTCCAATAAAATGAGATTTGCCGGTAATACTACTTCCCCTATTTTGACTAGACAACTAGAGTAAAAAGTCCTACAAATGACTTCCTTACGTAATGGGGTAGTCACAGTCAAAATGAAATCCAATTCTCTAGCATGCATATCATTCAACTTAGCAAATTTTGGAGATAGGAATGAGTGAGTAGAGCTAGGGTAAAACAAAACCCTAGCATCAAAACCACAGACGAGAAGTGTGCCTTCCACTACGTTGCCTTCTGCCTCTACATCAGCTCTATTGACTGCATAGAGTTGTGCCCTCTGGTGTGGCATGTTCTGCCCTACTGTGCATTCCTGTTCGGGTTCTGAGGACGTTGATTGTGATTCTAATTTTTCCCTTGCTGACGGGCCTATTGTTGTTATTGCTGCTGTGGCCTCTACTGCTGTTGTGGTGCCTATTACAGTAGTGGCCTTGCCTGATTTTGGACTACTAGTGCATTTTGAGGTGGTGCCTGACGCTGTGCTCGCTGTTGCTGTCTATTCTGTCCTTCTGGCCTTGGGCATTCCCTCGTCTAGTGGTCCATCGAACCACTGTTGACACCAAAAATGTCACTTTGCCTCTTCAAGATCCAAAGAGCTACATGAAGTCGTAACCTGCCATAAATAGGCAATGCTACTTCCAAAAATCAAATCTTGTCAGAATAAAAAAAAATTGCAAGATCCTTCAAGACAGCCAAAAGAGGAGTACACAAGAAGTTTCGGGCCATTTCAAAATCATTTGGCCTAACTTCGCTTCTCCGACAGCCGAAAAGGAGCTCTAGGCAGCAAAAGCATCGGAGACACCAAATCTTCGATCAGAGCCGATGGATGGTCTCAAAATACTTTTCAAAAGGCTCCACGTCAAGTTCCGAGTCAAACCGACAACGTTTGACCCTACATCAACCCTCGAACAGCTAAATCAAGCCTCTCGGCGGCGAGAACCACCGAGGCCATTACTCATCAGATAGAGCAATGGACGGCTTCAAAATGCTTATAAAGGGCTACACGTCAAATTTCAGGTCATTTCAACAACTTTTGACCATAGTTTGACGCTCGAAAGTCAAATCAAGCCTCTCGGCGGCAAAGCTCTCCAGGACCATGATTTCCAAGACAGAGCCTATGGGTCATCTTAAAATGACTCCAATAGATTCCCTGTCAAATTTCAAGTCAATCGGACATCGGTTGACCGCACATCAAACCGCGACATCTTCATCGCGATAAAAGCAAGCCTACTGGTGATAGGACCCCAAACGGCTTCAAAACTCAAACAAAAGCCTATGGTTGGTCTTATTTATTGCTCAGGAGGCTTCACACCAAATTTCAGGTCATTCCGACATCGTTTGACCCAGTTTCAGCTTCCGACGGAAAATCGGCAGCTCTGGCGACAAAGTCTTCGGCTTTCTCAGGAAGTTGGAAACTTTGCAAAATAAAATGCAAGGATTCTCATCAGGTTTCCTACAAAGAAATCAAGCCAATAAATGGTCAAAATGTCAAGGAAAATACAGAAGAAAAAAGAATCGAAAAACAGCAAAAACGGACACAAAATGGGACACAAAGGGGGGAAAACCCCCCCAGGGTCGCAGGCCCCTGCGACCCTGGGCCAGGGTCGCCGGCGACCTTGGAGCCCGGGGTCGCCGGGAAGGCCCCGGAAACCCCCGTTTTCGCCGTTTTTTCGCGATTCGAAGCGCCCAGCCTCTGGTACTTTCCAAAATTCATGCTTTTGAGACACCAAATCCTCTGACATCCGTCCAAAACACGGGTCAATCATCAAGAGTATCGAAAACAATATTGATCGCCACCCGGTCAACCAAAAAAAGTGTGCTTTCTACCCGACCGATCGAGAAATCGACAGGACAGATGGTACCGACCCGCTGTTGGCAACAAACACCTGAAATTACATGATCATCTGATGTCGATCTACATGAAGATCCATCGATGATCATCGACAGAAGAATCCCAAAAGACGCGGCACGGCCCGCGACTCTTCAACTGCTCGGCGACCACTTAATGCGATTAATTGACTAGCTTTATTACAGTCATTAATCTATTTCTTTCGACGGCCCAATCATAAGCAAGCATTCGGGAGTTACAAGTCAAGAGATTCATGGTATTTAACCCATGAAACTCCTCCCATCATGGCGATTAAAGGCGATTAAATGCCCTCAATCTCCTCCGGCCAATCAGAAGCCAAGAAAAAGGAGTTACAAAATAAAGAATTCAATCTTGTAACTCCTCCCTTTATGTAGCTTTATGACAATTAAAGCTCATAAACCCTCCTAAAATGGCCACCTAAAAGCCTATAAATAGGAGAGCTCTCCAAGAAGAAAGGATCATCAGAAAAAAGCACAAACACACAGACAGACAAAGCACAGAGATCCAGAGAAAGAAAAAAGAGAGAAAACTCTGCGGAAGTTCTACACCGACCACCGCAACAAGGTGACAAAAGTCCCTTGGGGGGTACCCCCCCCCCCAAGGTCCTTGCCTTCTCCTCCTGCCTCTAATGGCTTAGATGTGGCTTTTCAGCCCGTCTACTCGGCTTTTTATTGGACATAGGACCTCCTTTTGGTCTTTGTCCTCTAAAAACCTGAGGTTATAGCCAAGCCAAGCGAATCAATAGCATCCTCTGTTCTCATCTGCATGGATGATGGCGAAGCCCACATATGGCTTGCGACCGTCAATCTAAACGAGTCCCCCACAATCTCCTGAGAAGTTAGATCCTCCTTTTCTTGCTTTTCATTGTAGTTTGTATTTTTTCAAAAGAGACAAAAATCACAACTCTTGTCTTTCATTATTGATAAGGATTATAAATCGGCTATAAACGCCAAAATCGGCTATAAACGCCAAAAATCGGCTATAAACGCCAAAATCGGCTATAAATGCCAAAAAAAAGTGGCCTTTCACGGCAAACCAAGAAAATGTCTCTTTTCTTAAATATATGTGCAATGGAAAACTTGAAAGAAGTTGATTTCTTTTTTTACTTGCGAAGGTTGATCTCCGGATCACCACTTGCAATTCCGAGTAAAATAGAAAATCTGGCACACCCACAAAAAAAAAAAGAAATGTTGATGCACGCCCCTGCCCCCTGGTTACGAAAGGGTCGGAACCAAACGGACTCCCACGTCCGCCGACCTCGGTAGGAACCGAGCAGGAGCGCGGTCCATCAAGCTGGCCCACCCGGTGGGACTCGTTTATTTGAGAACACGATGCTAGAAATGAAATATTTGCATATCATATATTTTGCTCTATGCTTATATTTATTTTCTCGATTCCTTAGCTACTTTATAATTGGTGGCCTATGTTGAATTCCGCATCTAAAAAAATGAGATGAGATTTTTGTTTGGAAATTTCTAATTCTTTGAATTTATTTCCACTCTTTCTCTTTTCAAAAAAAAAAAAACAAAAAAAATCAGATTTTTCAGTTTGGATTCAAAATTGAGAAACTTTGATCCTCTCCCTTCTCGGCACTGGCGCTCACGGAAATCGCTGAGACCGTGTTTGGATCGGGGATTGGGCCATTGTTTCTCTTCGATGAGTTCATTAAAGATCTAAAAAATATATATATAAAAAAAATTTTAGATTTCTCAATTTGGATTCAAAATTGAAACACCTTGATCCGTTCCTATCGTTCATCGCGCTTGCAGAAATGTTGAGCCTGTTCGACTAAGGTTTTGGGCCATCGTTTCTCTTCGATGAGTTCATTAAAAATAAAAATATATATATATATATATAAAAGACATAGACGACTAAGGTTAAACCAACTGTGTTCTTTGATCATGGTTGATTCAAAGAAAAGCCTTGTCCAGAGTGTGGAGACAGCTTGACTGTTCTAGGCAAGGGTCCTCCAAACGGGTTCATTAAGTAATCCTACCCTTACCTGGAGGCAATTCTATCAATCAAGATTTCATAAGACCGGGTTAGGAGGCCTATGTGTACTCTCTCGTCTTTTAAACAATTTTTTTTAAAAAAAAATAAATTTTAAAAAAAAATTAAAATTTTAAAATAAAAAATAAAAAAATAAAAAAAAATTTCAAAAAAAAAAATCTTAAAAAAAAAAAGATTTTTAAAAAAAAAAAATCTTCAAAATCTTCAAAAAAAAAACTTCCGTCATTTTGGGTTAAGATTAGAGAAATCTTGGTCTTCTCCTTTCTGAGCACTGGCGCTCGCGGAAATCGTTGAGCCCGTGTTCAGATTGGAGTGCCTTTTGCTCTCTTTGATGAACCCGATATTGGCCTTTCAAAAAAAAAAAACTCGTCATTTTTAGATTCAGATTCGAGAAATTATGGTTCATTTCTTTCTGAGCACTGGCGCTCGCGAAAATCGCTGAGCCCGTGTTTAGATTGGAATACCATCTGCTCTCTTTGATGAATCCAATTTTGACCTTTCAAAATAGAGAATCTCATCTCATAGATGCGGTCTCAAAACATTTGTGTCTAGCGGTACTAGTACGCCCTTTTAGGGTCTACTGTATTGCGACCGGCACATCTGTAACTCCAACTTTATATTCTTCTTACCTCGAGCAAGCTCTGCTTCTCGATAAGTCGAATTTAAGTTCACAATTGCTTCTAGCAGTCACTGGGACGCTCATTCTGGGCTTACCATACCTGCAATCAGAACAATTGTACCCTCTATGGCGTTTTGCCTTCTTCATGTTGCTTGGGTCATTTTCCTCTAGCAATTTGAAAAGACGAAACCATAGAACTTCCCATTTATGATCATTATATTCTTGTGATTACTAATGGATGTGGTCTTGTTTCAGAAATTTTCGAAAAACTAACAATGGCAGCTTCACTAACCATTACTTTCGATGAAAACAAGCACCAACTCATGCTTCAACAGAAGCAAACCTCGCGCACTTACAAGCGCCCCATCAGCTGCCGAAGCGTCAACTCCCTCGGAAACTCTCTGAACTCCGGGTCGACCTCGACTCCCCGGACTATCGTCTTTGGGACGCTGGGACCCTTCCCACTTCCTGAGGAACAAACTGCTCCCTCCAAGAAGCAGAAACTCGCCTCTCAACGTGTCACTACCGTGACACCAAAGGCGAGCACCAGAAGGCCTGAAGCCCGTGGCAGCCCCACGAAGCCTCGACCTGCAAACGATCAGGTCTATCCCAAGACTTGGTCCCCAAGACCTTCACCAAAACAAAGAAGGTCTCAAACATCTAACAAGCTAGCATTCCTGGCCCCACTCAAGGAGAACTAGTTATACCCTCTTGCTTACATGAAAGAGGAGAGACCCATCTCCAACCTGACTCTCAAATCAACCCAGCATGAGCCGACTTGTTCCTACAAGCCCAAAATCAGATCATGCATCACAAGGCCTCTGCAAGCACCTGCTAAGGCCTACAAACCTGCAGTTCGACCCTTCATCTCTACAAGGGCCGAACTCCAAAAATTCAAAGCTTCGCTGCAACAGGCGAAGGACAAGGTTCGCATCCTGTCCTTGCCCAGCTGCAAAGAAGACAGGCTCGGCTGCTGCGCCCGAGGGAGCACAACCTTCATCGTCAAAGCCCAGCCAGAGCTGACCGAAGCTCAAATTACTCGTCGTAACGCCGCCGGGCGTCATACCGGCAAAAGAGACTAGAGAAACAAAGGACTCAGCCTCCTACACTTTAAGTCTCTCCCAAATGGGTCGAAAAAGAAAGACCCAACCAAGTTGCTGCCGTCCATATGGTTGGAAAAACCAAAAGGTGGCAAAAATCAGCAACCAAAATCCATGTCCGACGTCCAATGACCCGCAGCGTCTCAAGGACAAGAAGACATTCAGAAGAATCCCCTGCTCCTTCAAGCAAAGGACAGCAGAGTGATCCTTCCTCAAGCTCTTCTTCAAAAAGAATGAGCCCCAGCTCAGTCACCAGGACAGTTTCTTCGTTCGAATCACGAAGGATGAATGTCTTGGCTACAAATTCTGAGCCACCACCCCGCAATCCACCTCCAGAAGATGCGATCACCCGCATCCAGCAGTTGGAACAGGGCCAGCAGAGGATTGAAACTCTGATGGAAAACCTTCTCCTCGCCTTCCAAAATCAGGCGAACAATGAACCTCCTCCGAATCATCAAAACGACGAGGTAAATGGAGAAGAAAATGAGTCACGCGCCCTTACCAAAAAGGACGTAGACCGGATCCCCGCCAAAGCAAAAGAAGAGGATATACTCAAGGAGCATGGGATCAAGCCACCATATCCCTTATGGATGGACTCGGTCCCGTTCCCCACCAAATTCAAGCATCCTACTCTCCAAACATATACGGGGAAAGGATCAGCCAGACAGCACGTCATCCACTTCAAGATCCTGACGGGAGCTATCGCGGATCAAGATGCACTCAAGATCCGCCTCTTTGCAAGTACCCTAAAAGGTACGGCCTTCGATTGGTACTCCACTCTGCCGGAGGACTTAATCCAAAACTGGGCCATGCTAGAGACACGCTTCCTGACTCACTTCAAAGGTGAGGATCATCCCGCTACTATGGCTCAGCTGTGCAGCCTAAAACAGGGGGAGAATGAATCAACATATGACTTCATTCACAAGTGGAAAGCAATGGCATACAAATGCTCTGATGTATTGCCACAAGCGTCGCTAGTCGACATTTACCGAAACAACATGAGAGCCAGAATCCGCTCCATGATCATCGGCAACAAATCAAAAAACCTGGGAGAACTCCTAGAAGCTTCCATGGAAGCTGAAACGGTGATTAAAGACCTCAACAGTCATAAATCATCAAGAAAAGAGCAAACCGCCATTGCAACCTCTAAACCAAAGAAAAAAGAGGTCCTCAATGTGCAGACCAAGTCAGCTCCTCAGCCACCAAAGAAAGCTGAAAATAAAGTTGCTGGTAAGAGACCTGAACTCTCAGATGCCTTCAAAGAACGAGTAGAGAAGAAATACCCGTTTGATGAAGATGTTGATGAAATCTTTGGGGCTCTTGTGGCAAACGGCAAGCTCACCTTGCCTGAACCAAAAAGACCAAGTGATGTTGGCAAAACCAACGATCCTCGGTACTGTCCATACCACCAGATGATCTCGCATCCTCTCAATCAATGCTTCGTTGTGAGAGAGAAAATAAACGAGATGTGGAAAACGGAGTCATCACCTTTGACAAAAACTATGGGTCTGCCTCCGTCAACATGGTGACATGTGGACAAACATCAAAATCACTGAAGAAGAAGATCACTACTTTCTTCAAGGTGATAAACTCAATCCAAGCGTCTGAGGAACTGGTTCCTTACCCGACACCAGACGGACAACCGATATGGGTACTTCCCGATCTCCTGGAAGATGAAAATTGGGAGGTCGTGAAAACAAGGCCTACAGCTCAACAGCGAAGGCAGGCTAGGAAACATCTCCTCAAGCTCAAACGGCAAGAGAAGACCCAGCCAAAACTAGAGGTCAAAGAAAAGGCAGAGGCTTCCTCTACCGCTTCACTGGAGGTAACAAAAACATCCCTTCCAGAGACTTCAAAAGGGGTAAGGAAATTCACTCTCAGTGATTTCATGCCACCTCAATTCAAAGAAGCCATGCAGGAGGCATCATACTCTTGCAATTCGGTAGTTGGATTCTCCATTGATGGATACGAGTCCAGCGACACCGATGATGGATTCGAATCCAACTACACAGATGAGTGGGAGGAGTCCCTTGAAACAGGAGAATATCTCTCCGATGAAGAATGGGTTCCTGAGTCTCATCTTATGCCAGTAATCTGGTATAACCCCCTACAGCCACAAGGATCCTGGTCTGATGATGAAGAAGACCAAGAGGCTGTACAAGAAAATGCTGCTGACTCAGCACCTCTCATTACTCCAGTGGAAATCAACCATGTTGAGCCACAAAGAGTTGATGAAGAAGAAGATCCGGCTCCCATGCCTGATCTTGAAGAATATGCAAGGATCTTGCAGCGACTCGCTCTAGAACAAGAGCAAGAACGCGTCGACGAGCCTCCTCGCAACCCAGAGCCTGAAGTCCCTGAAGACCACCAGGTACATCCTCCCTTATCTCCTAAAAATGGAGAAAATTGCTGGATAGACGATCCTCTTACATCCGAGGATGAGTCTGACTCCGATCAGGCAACGTCTCCCGTCAGAGCTTCCTGTAATGTGATAATTCGGGATTATAGCTCTTCCGAAGCATCGTCTGATGAGAGCACTTACACTCCGGCGACGCCTAGCAATGTATCTTCTGAAGCCACCTCGTCTCACGTGACTTTCACTGAGATGACACCCTCTCAGGTTTCTTCTCCTGAGACTGTGACTTCAAAGTTCACACCCTTCCTGACTGAAGAATTCCCAGCCATTGATGCTTGGGATGATGAATTAGTCAACAAAGAAGAAAGGTTGCTGGATGCTGTTCAGGACTTGTTCCCGGAAAATACTCCGTGCAACACGATCACTGAGGATGGCAACAATGCTGCTGATTCATCCTCAGCAAATGAAAAACGACAGCCTCTTGATCCTGAAGACAATCTTCCAAACGAAGACCCTTCTCAAGAAGCTCTCGAAGTTGGTAGAGGCACTCGCTCTGGCCGGGACTACCACAAAAATTACAACCAATCTTCCTTTACATATGTAAATCCTTCGGGAAAAGATGTTGTAAGCGCCCCTAGTGGCAACAATGATGAACATGCAGGCCCTAAGGAGGCTTTCAAGTATGACTTGATTGAACACTTCAAGCACATACCTGCACGTCTGTACATCCTAGATTTGTTACGAATGTCTCCGCACACTCGTGATAATCTCATATCAGAATTACAAAAGCTGAATGAGGATGTCAACAAATATTCCCCGCAAGTCCTCCAAATTGAAATGGATTACCGGGTCAAAAACTCAGAAGCCTCCTCAAAGGGAGAAAAGAAGAAAACTGAGGGATCATGCATTGAATGCCTCTCGGTTAAAAAAGCAGCCAGTGCAACCATCGCCATCACAAAGGACGACCTCCTACTTGGCGAAACCAGGCATAACCGACCCCTATACTTCACAGGGTATATCAAGGAAATACCTATGCACAAAGTTCAGATCGACCCAGGTTCTGCACTCAACCTCATCTCCACATCGGCTCTTGAAGAGTTGGGCATCCCACCCAGCAAGCTGAGCCACACATCTGTATCTATCTTTGGATACGATGGGAGTACTCAAAGGCCTATCGGAAAAATCAGGTTCAAGTTGCAGATCGGTGATCTTATCTCTGAGGTCACAGTGTATGCAATAAAAACCCCTTCATGCTACAACATCCTTCTCGGACGCCCTTGGATCCACGAGAATGGTGTTGTCCCTTCAACTCTACATCAATGCATCAAGTTTGTTGGCGACGACGGCATGATACATCGAGTCTTTGCGGACAGAAAACCCTTCAAAGGTAAAGAATTCCACTTCGCAGACTCACAGATGTATGAAGGTGAAAAAGAATAAGAGGAGAAGCACACAGCATCCTTTGCCGAAAATCTCCAGAAAGATAAAGGTAAAGCTCCTCAACAATCACCGGAAGAAAACAAATCATCCGGTAAATCCGAAGAGAGCATTCAAACTCCCTTCATCATCTCCCTCAAACCTTCAAAACCTTTGGTCATCACAACTAAAGTGAAGAAGGCAAAGCAAAAGCCTGGGGGCAAATTCGTTGTCTCTTTCGTGTCTATCATGCAAGACACGGACTCGGATTCAGAGCCAGAAGACGACACATCATCAAGCCAAGCTGACACTCAGCAAGTTCAGCCTGCTCTCACTCTGATGGAGATAACTTCTGACATAGAAGATCCTACGTCAGCTTCCTTCGTTGTTCCAGCAACTTCAGCAAAGGAAAAGCCGATCTTTTTCCATAGATCGGGTGCTTCTTCATCAAACTCCATGCTTGAACCTTTCCAAAATAAAGGTATGACTCAACTATCCTTATACAGTTCTATGGCACAAGCTATTATGAAGAAAATGGGCTATGACGCTCAAAACCCAGTCGGTTTGGGAGAAGGACGCGGTATTCTCACGCCATTGGGGCCCTTCTTGACCAAAAGCCAGCTGGAAGATTGGAGACTCTACGGCTATGTAGAAAAGTCTTCACACGGGTTAGGGTATGATCCTGACACTCCCTTGAGACAGTTGACACAAAGGCTTAAAAGTCAATATACCGACCAAGCCTCAACTTCTCAAGTCGATGAAGACATCGATCTCCCTGGATATCTCTTTAATGAGTCACCTGACAAAGATCCAGGAAGCTCATCCAATTGGCACGATTTCTCCGAAAATGAAGAGGAGTTGTCCGATGGCACAGACGTGTGGACTTCTGACCCAGAAGAACCCTCATCTACAAAAGAAGTAGCCTACTTCGACCCGGTTTCAACAGGCGATTGGGATCATCTCATAGCAAGTCTTGGGAAAATTACCGATCAAGAAGACCCGTGGAAAGGAACAAAACCTTGGTCTGGAAATGCCCTTGAAACCCCAGAAGGTTTCGTTGAGCTGGAAGCCTCCGAAAATATTGTGGAGGAACCACCTTCGAACGTTCCAACAGAAGATCATGTTCAAAAGATAGACTTGGGAACACCAGATAAACCACGTCCGGTATTCATAACCAAGAATATAAAGGATGATGAGTTACCCGAGTATATCGCCTTTCTTCGTGAGTTCGTTGATTGCTTTGCATGGTCTTACGCTGAAATGCCCGGCTTAGACCCCAAAATAGCGGTTCACAAACTCAATCTTCAAGAAGACATCAAGCCTGTCAAGCAAGGCCAAAGAAGATTCCGTCCAGATGTGATGGATAAAATTGAACAAGAAGTTCAAAAACTCAAAAGCGTGTGCTTCATCCGTGAGGAACAACATCCTGAATGGTTGGCCAACATTGTCCCCGTGACAAAGAAGAACGGGCAGATCAGGGTTTGTATTGACTATAGAGACCTGAATGGCGCATGCCCTAAAGATGAATTTCCGCTCCCCATACCAGAGGTAATGATTGATAACACCTGTGGATTCGAGCGAATGACATTCATGGATGGTTTCTCTTGCTACAATCAGATAAAGATGCATCCTGAAGATGAAAAACATACATCTTTTCGGACCCCATTTGGCGTGTATTGCTACACTGTCATGCCATTTGGTCTGAAAAATGCTGGTGCCACATATCAGAGGGCTATGATGAAAATATTCCAAGATATGCAGCACAAGACGGTTGAATGTTACGTTGATGACCTCGCTGTCAAAAGCAAAAGAAAAGAAGATCTTCTCGAAAACCTTCGAGAAGTCTTCGTCCGGCTTCGCAAACAAAAACTGCGAATGAATCCTTTGAAATGCTTCTTCGGCATCTCGTCGGGTAAGTTCCTCGGATTCTTAGTTCGGAAAGCTGGAATAGAGCTTGACCCCATAAAAGTCAAAGCCATTCTAGAAATGCCCTCTCCAAGAACCTTGATAGAACTCAAAGGGCTTCAAGGGAGATTGGCCTACATCAGACGGTTCATCTCCAATCTTTCGGGGAAATGCCGTCCATTCTCCCGGTTGATGAAAAAAGGTGTAAACTTTGTCTGGGATGCTGACTGTGAAGCTGGTTTCCAAGACATCAAGTCATACCTGACAAAGCCTCCGTGTTAGCTGCTCCTACCACTGGAAAACCATTCATCTTGTACACAAGAGCCCTTGATCACTCTTTGGGAGCTCTGCTTGCGCAAGAAAATGATCAAAGAAAAGAAGCTGCTCTATATTACCTCAGCTGCATGCTAGTAGGTGCAGAGCATCGCTACTCTCCAGTCGAAAAAGAATGTCTTGCAGTGATGTTCGCCGTACAAAAGCTGCGTCACTACTTGCTTTCCAACACAGTATACCTGGTCTCAAGGGTCAACCTTTTGAAGGTCCTTGTCACAAAGGCAGGTTCTCTCAATGCTCGACTGGCAAAATGGTCCATCCTTCTGTCACAATTTGATATTAGGTATGTACCACAAAAAGCAATCAAAGGGCAAGCTTTAGCGGACTTCCTCGCAGAGCATCCATTGCCTAAAGATTCTCCACTCAGAGATGATCTTCCAGACGAACCAGTCTATAATGTGGAGACTTTCTCACAAAGTGCCTTCTGGGACA
The DNA here is from genome assembly GCA_012931725.1 of Litsea cubeba. Lineage (NCBI taxonomy): Eukaryota > Viridiplantae > Streptophyta > Magnoliopsida > Laurales > Lauraceae > Litsea > Litsea cubeba. The sequence continues at coordinate 43,488,312 of CM022947.1, read as the reverse complement.
TGTACTTTGACGGTGCAACCAGGACAAATGAAAAAAGACAGCTGATCTCGGGAGTTGGCATCCTCTTTGTTAGCCCCGACAAATACATGATTCCACACGCTTTCTCGCTACTGGAACCATGCACAAACAATGCAGCTGAATATCAAGCTCTGATCTTAGGATTGGAACTCGCCATCGAATCCGGTATCACCATGCTGGAAGTCTTTGGAGACTCTCAATTGATCGTCAACTAGATGAATCAGAAATTTGAAGTCAGGAAGCCAGATTTGTTGCCTTACTACAACAAGGCACAATCACTTCTGCAAAAGTTTGACATCTGTCACATCACCCACATTCGTAGAGGTGAAAACATACGTGCAGATGCCCTAGCTGGACTTGCCGCATCCATGGCAATCCAGGAAGGGGAAAACATGCAAATCACAGTGTGCGAAAGAAGAATCCTTCCTCCTCTTAACACACACCAAGCAGTTGCTGAATGCCACCAAGTGGTCGGAAGTCGGATTTCAATCCTTCAAACTTCAATCGGCGACTGGAGGGATCCGTTCATTGATTACATTATGTTCGGAATCCTACCTGAAGATCCAAAAGAACGGGTAAGCATCCAAAGGCGAACCCCAAGCTTTCATTTGGATATTCCTTCAAAAATCCTTTACAGGAAATCCTTCAACGGAGTACTTCTACGCTGCTTGTCACAACAAGAGGCTGAAGAAACACTCAAAGAAGTTCATGCTGGTCTTTGCGGAGCTCATCAGGCTGGACCTAAGCTCTATGATCAGATAAAAAGGTTAGGATATTACTGGCCTACCATGGTAGCTGACGCAATGCAATTTGCTAAGCGCTGCCAACAATGCCAAGTTCATCGAGATTACATTCACATGCCTCCAGAATGGCTGCATCCTACAGCAATCTCATGGCCTTTCGAAGCCTGGGGTATGGACATCATAGGTACTATTTCTCCCCCTTCGAGCAAAGGTCATCGCTTCATCTTCGCCGCTATGGATTATTTCTCCAAGTGGTCAGAAGCATTTGCGTTTAACGAAATGAAGACCTCATCAGTCCTTCAGTTCCTGCGCACCAACATCATTTGTCGTTTCGGCATACCCAAAAGATTCGTCCATGATAACGGACCACAGTTCTGTTAGTTTTATGGACTCAATCCAGTAGATGATATAATAAATTGATTAATTTCTTTATTTATCAGTATATTCATGCTTTCCTTTCATGAGATGAATGGTGATTTATTATATACTTGCACATAACCAATACGAATGACATGATGGTTCATGAGATGAACCGGGGTCCACAAGTATATTAGATGTAACACATGTGTATGGATGAGATCCACATACGGGAGACATGTGTGACAAATCTTATACTTAAATATCTTCACAACCAGTGATGAGACTGGACATCTCATACTGACAAGGTTGCAGTGCTTTGATCACTATGAGATAGTGTGATTTGTCTCGATCATCAGAATGTAAGATTCTGGATCATAGTGCTGGTACATTGGATGTATTGAAGGACCATGAGAAGTACCTTATAAACACTGTCTTTATTTTAAGGTCTGCTCTCATAATTCCCTAGCAATAGGCTCTCAATCCTGAGACATTAATGAACTCAAGTTTCTATCTATTCATTTGCTTTGAGTCACCAATGAGTGAGGCCAACTGTAGGTCAACACCTCGGTGATTTGGGTACATGGTAGTAGAGCTGTGGGAACATTCAATAGTCAAGAAGGAATCTATCTCTAATATCCCCTTCTGCCAATTAATGGATTTATCATTGGTAAGTGCGCACCCATTCCGATTAAGAGTTAATTGGAAAGGTACCTATTGATCATTATAATTAATTGGGGCTCAAGGATAATAAGATATGGATCAAGTTTGGAAGACAGGTCCAATTGATCCATGGATATTGATAGAGGGGTCTACTTGTGGTAATGTGGAAGTTTAGGGTCTTCTATGTAATATTCCTAAGACTGGAGTTCAATTGCATTTATATAGTGGAGTTATTTGCAATTAACTGTGGGCCCGGATTACACATGAGATGTGGGGTCGCGTGTCCCAGTTGGAGCCAGCTTTCTAAGGAATCCCTAGTGGTCCCCACGCTAGCCCAATTATTAGAAAGTATCTAATTCTAGTTGAACTCTAAAAGGAAAGTTACTATTTCTATTTGAAGTGAGACTTCTAATAGTGGTAATAGTAGACTTACTAATTTTAGTAGAAGTGAGACTTCTATTTTAATTAGAAAGGAATTGGAAAGTTACTAATCATATTTGAAGTGAGACTTCTAATTATGATATGGTAAGTTACTAATTAATGGAAGTAAGACTTCTATTATAATTAGCAAAGAGGAGGTAACTTGAAAAAGCTATATAAAAGAGGAGAGGATGCCTTGGACGTCCATGCTTGCTCCTTCCATTGGGATTCACGCCCAAGGCTCTCTAAGTGCAAGTGTTGCACGAGCTCTTCTCCTCTTCCCTCTTCTAGTTCCTCCCTAGAGTTCCTAGTAGTTTTCTCTTGGAGATCCCACCATCTTCTTGAGAAAAGGAGAATCTGATACGGGTCATAGCGTGGAAGATCAAGAGGTCTTGGAGATCCCTATTTGATTAGTGAAAGCGTTTCATCATCAAAGAAAGACGCAACTTCTCCATTAGAGCACAACCGAGCTCCAAAGGTATAATCCACTTCCTTGCATGTTGTAGATTATTATGGATGCTTGTTAGTTGCTGTTTCTATCTTCTAGATAGATTGTATTTACTGATCACGATGGCTGAGATTGAGGACATAGATCTTGGATTGGGTTTTGTAGCCTTCTGGATAGTTGATCCCTGCGTCAAGTGGGTCAAAAGTTTTTGAAACCTATCCTAGAGGCCCACCCTATTTCCAACAATTGGTATCAGAGCCTTACCTCATCTCTTATCATGTTAGATCAGTAGGCTTGATCTAATCTTTACATGAGATGCGAAGAGGATATATCAAGGGCTATGTACGGATCAGTTTTGATGGTTTTGCTTGGATAATTAGTAAGTCCATGTTTGGATAGTCACAAAAGGGTCTAACAATGATGGAATGATGGTAGGAAGCCATTGGGAATCTTCAGAAGAGTTTTGGAGTTGGTTGGACACGAAATACAAAAACCCAACTTGCAGATTTTCGTCTGGCAGGTCGACCGAAGACACTGAGGCCGGTCGACCGAACCCTCTAGTGGGTCGACCGAACAGACTGACATATGAGGTCAGCTCGACCCCCGCCGGGGGACACCCCCGGACCCCCTCTGCGTAGGGGGCATGAATCATAGTAGTGGCAATATTTGGCATCCTGTCTTTCCATTATTGTTTGGTAACCCGGCTTTGTGAGTTGCTTTGCTAGTATGAGATACTAACATGCAGGTTATCATGTTCTCTCCATATGGCCCACAAGTCTTTTTACTTTCTTTTATGGTTGAATGTTTTTTTTTGGCAAGTTGTAAAGGGCATCATGGTTTCCTTGTTTTCCCGGTTTTAGGGCAAGGCATGGTGAAATTCCCTATGAGCCTTTTTTATTTCCATTAATAGATTATCATGTAAGTCTCATCGTAGAGACATAGGAATTTATGTAATTTCTAAATTTGTAAATTCTGGCGATGTCCGAGACTAAAGAAGGAAAGTGAAGTTGGGCTCCTAATCAAAGAGTTTGAAGATTACCAAAGGTGTTTTTGAGTTTCCAAAGAGTTTGAGGAATTCCAAGTTTTTGGAAAGTCTAGAAGTCCAAGAAGTCTATTCTGCTTGGGCCATGTGGAGGAGAGGACTAGTTTCTAATTTTAGCGTTTTCTATTTATAGTTGAATGCTTTATTTAGAATGTTTCCAAATCTGATCCAAACATAGCAAGTTACTAATATTGGTCAAATCAAATTAATTTTTAGAAAGAGTTCTAATTAGTGTTGATGTCCCATGAGATGGACACATTGGTAACACTAATTTAAGAAACTGGACTTTCCTTAAAATAACTTGACTTGGAACCAATCTTAAACCACATCATGAGATGATTTGATGATTCATATATTTATATATGTGGGCCCTAATACCTTAAAAGGAAATCCTCAATTTTAAAATATTAAGTTGGAGCGGGGCATTTAATCCCCATGGTTTTCCACCATAGGTCCATTGTAAGGAAAGTATTAGCCTCGCGCCACCAAGAGAGTGGCCGTTCCCCACGGAGGGCTTTTATTTATCTGGTTACTAGATATGGATCTCCTATGGATAGTATTCATGAGATGTGGTGGGGGTTCACTCCCCAAGGAGGAGCTACCCATCGCGGTTGTCATGCAATATTAGTTGGTGGGTCACACTTAACTAAAATAATGATTAATATCCCCTTATATTTGCCTCATGTATTTTAGAAACCAAAGATAATCGGGAGTCATACATTATTTGGTATGAGATACCTAGATGATAATGAATGATGGGGATCATGGATAGTTAGTCTTAATTCTAATTTTGACGAACTTTGATCCACACCAATCCAAGGACATTTGCACTCCCCTAGGAGGCATGCCCTAAGGGATTGGGATTCCGATGTATTCTAAATTCAGTGCTTATGAGGATTCCCATATGAATTTGGTAGAATACTAAACCCTAATGTCATTTATATTCTTTCATTGAATGTATGGTTATGTGCTTTTATTTATACAGCATGAATTTGAATACTTTCAATCCACTTGCGACCATCCTCAACCAGAATAAGTTGGTGGGATCCAACTACGTGGACTGGAAAAGAAATCTGGATATTGTCCTGACTGCTTCAGGATACAAATATGTCCTTACCACAACCCCCCTTGATGAGCCTATGCCAGATGCATCACAGGAACAGAAAGATCTTTATGCTAAGTGGACCAAAGACGATGAGATGGCCAGATGTTATATTCAGGCATCCATGTCTAGTGTTTTGCAACACCAACATCAATCCTTTAAGACTGCATACGATATGATATCGAACTTAAAGGAGATGTTTGCGGAACAGGGCAGGCCTGCTAGGCAGGCAGCTATGAGGGTGCTTATAAGCACCAAGATGGCTGAGGGTACACCAGTACAGGACCACATGCTTAAGAGGATGGACTCATTGAATGAGTTGGATATACTGGGTACCGCGATTGATGCAGAATCGCAGATTGACATAATCCTTGAGTCGCTACCAGATTCATTCAACAATTTTAAGGTCAATTATAATATGAACAAAATGAATCTGACTCTAGCTGAGCTGTCTAGCCAGTTGGTAGCAACTGAAGGGATCATGAAAAAGCCAACTGCCCTGATGACAGAAAAATCACATGCCAAGTCCAAGCCGAAAGGCAAAGGGCGGAAAGGCAAGAAGAAATCAGTTCCCAAAGGTCCTAAAGCAGAGAATGGTCCTACTGGTGGTGTGGCAAAGGCTAAGGTTGCAGGTACAAAAGGAAAGTGTTTCCATTGTGGTATGACAGGACATTGGAAGAGGAATTGTCCTGATTATCTGTCTAAGAAGAAGACCCCAGGTATGATTGAGTCACTTGTTTCTGAAGTTAGTTTTGCAACTAGTACTTCAGAGTCCTGGTGTGTTGACTCCGGTGCAACTAATCACATATGTAACTTGTTGTAGGAGTTACAAGTAACCAGGAGGATTAATGACGGAGAAATCATTGTTAACCTGGGATCGGAAGCCAAGGCAGAAGCAGTGTCAGTAGGAGTAGTAACTTAGTTACTTTCAGATATTAAGTTGATTTTGTCAGATACATTATATGTACCGTTTTAAGACGGGATTTTAATTTCTAGTATGATGAATAAGAGTTATTCAGTTACTTTTGGTAATTAAATCGTCTTAAAGAGGAGCGGTACTCTTATATATTCTGACAAGGTAATCAATGGCTTTTATTTGTTAACTCCCACAATGTATGAGATACATGACGCTGATGCTAATAATAGACCATCATTAAAGAGGTAGTCACCTTCATCTAATCCAACAAACTTTGGCACCTAAGAGGCTAGGTCATATAAACCTAAACAGGATTGACAGGCTAGTGAAAGATGTGATCTTGCCTTCATTGGTGGTAGAATCAATGCCTGTCTGCAAATCCTGTCTGGAAGGCAAAATGACCAAAAGACCCTTATTCATCTAAGGGCAGTCGGGCCAAAGATTTATTGGAGTTAGTGTTTACTGATGTGTATGGACCCATAATATTAGAGCGAGAGATTGATACGAGTATTTTATCACTTTCACCGATGATTACTCTAGATATGGATACATATACCTTATGCACCGCAAGTCCGAGATTTTTTGAATAGTTCAAAGAGTTTTGAGCGGAAGCGGAAAAGCAATTAGGTAAAAGTATAAATACTCTTCGATGAGATCGATGAGGCGAATATCTCTCCGCTAATTTTATGGGATACTTATCAGAAAATGGGATTTGATCCCAATAGTCTGCTCCTGGTTTGCCTCAACAGAACGGAGCAGTAAAAAGAAGGAACAAGACTCTTTTAACTATGATCAAGTCTATGATTGAATTTCTACGGATTACCTATATTTTGGGATATGAAAACTGAAATATATATACTAAACCTCATTCCATCTAAGTCTATACTTGATACTCCCAGGGAGTTATGGACAAGGCGAAAGCCTAGTCTACGACTTTTTCAGGGTTGTCCAGCACACGTGCTGAAGGATAAGACGGATTAGTTGGAATCGAAGTCGAAAGTATATATGTTTATATTCTATCCCAAAAGGAACTAAAGGTTGGTTGCTCTATAATCCCAGAGAGCAAAAAAAAAAAAAAATTGCTTCGCAGCACCAATGCGGTTTTCTGGAGGGAGATTATAAGATTAACTGGAAATCTTTAGAAATGGTTATCTTGGAAGAAATTCAAGAAAGAACAATTTCAAATCCAAGAATAACCAAACTTTGAGAAAATCCGCCCATATTTGACCCAGTAGTTACACCAGTGCCTTGTCGTAGTGGGAGTATTGTCAGGACCCTTGACAAGTTCTCGGTTTTGGAAAGTCTTACAAGGCAATCCCGGTGTAACCGGAACAAGATCCTTATAACTATGATAAAGCAGTTAATGACATAGTTTTGGGATGTTGGTTAGATGCTATGAAAGCTGAGGTGGAGTCTTTGTACTCTAATCAAGTCTGGATACTTGTGGGCTTGCCTGCCAATAGCAAACCTATTGGGTGCAAGTGAGTCTACAAAAGGAAATGAGAGCCAGATGGAAGAGTTCCATCCGGATACTCTTATCCATTGCGGTTCATCTCGGTAACGAGATTTGGCAAATGGATATCAAGACAGCGTCTCACGACGGGAATCTTGAGGAAGACATCTATATGATGCAACCAGATGGTTTTATAGCTAATAACCAAGTGCAAAGAGTTTTGCAGGCTGCATAAGTTCATTTATGGATTAAAGCAGGTATCCCGAAACAGGAACATCCATTTTGACAAGGAAATCAAGTCACTTGATTTTTGTCAGAATCCGAAAAGTCAACAACACAGGGTAGTTTTTTTCTGGTATTATATGTCGACGACATCCTTCTCCTATGGAGTGACATAGGGATATCGTCAACAGTAAAAGTTTTGGTTGGCTAAGACTTTTGATAATAAAGGACTTTGGAAAAGCCAGGTACATCCTAGGAATCAATTTCCATTGAGATTAGAAAAATAGGATGATAGGTTTATCCCAATAATGTGTACATAGATAAAGGTTCTGGTACGGTAAGCTATGCTTTGTACTAGAACGGATATCTGTCACGCAGTATGCCTAGTCAGCAGATATCAGTCTAGCTCAAGTTTTTATCATTGACTGTTGTAAGATGTGTTCTCGAATACTTGAGAAGGACTAGAGATCACATGTTGAGTCATAGCAGTGATGAGTTGATTACCAGTTGGTTACATAGATACTGACTTCTAGTCAGATCAGGATTCCAGGAAATCAACTTCTGGGTATGTGCTTATGTTGTAGCAGCTTGAGAAGTAGCTAAGGTAGCAGATTGACTCAAAAGATTCCTTATGGAACTTGGAGTGGTATTTTTGGCAGGACAGCCAATCACAGTTTACTGTGATGACAGCAGGGCAGTCATTAAGTCCAAATAACCCAAGAGCCGAAAAGTATGTACAGAGGAAATTATACATGGTCAGATAGATTGTGCAAAGAGGTGATGTACGATCACCAAGATAGCCTCTGTAGACAATCTAGTAGATCCATTTACTAAGCCTTTGACTACCAAAGTCTTTGAGCTATTAGTAGACGGGATGTGCATGAGATGCAACTCTAACTGGCATTGAGCCCAAGTGGGAGATTGTTAGTTTTATGGACTCAATCCAGTAGATGATATAATAAATTGATTAATTTCTTTATTTATCAGTATATTCATGCTTTCCTTTCATGAGATGAATGGTGATTTATTATATACTTGCACATAACCAATACGAATGACATGATGGTTCATGAGATGAACCGGGGTCCACAAGTATATTAGATGTAACACATGTGTATGGATGAGATCCACATACGGGAGACATGTGTGACAATCTTATACTTAAATATCTTCACAACCAGTGATGAGACTGGACATCTCATGCTGACAAGGTTGCAGTACTTTGATCACTATGAGATAGTGTGATTTGTCTCGATCATCAGAATGTAAGATTCTGGATCATAGTGCTGGTACATTGGATGTATTGAAGGACCATGAGAAGCACCTTATAAACACTGTCTTTATTTTAAGGTCTGCTCTCATAATTCCCTAGCAATAGGCTCTCAATCCTGAGACATTAATGAACTCAAGTTTCTATCTATTCATTTGCTTTGAGTCACCAATGAGTGAGGCCAACTGTAGGTCAACACCTCGGTGATTTGGGTACATGGTAGTAGAGCTGTGGGAACATTCAATAGTCAAGAAGGAATCTATCTCTAATATCCCCTTCTGCCAATTAATGGATTTATCATTGGTAAGTGCGCACCCATTCCGATTAAGAGTTAATTGGAAAGGTACCTATTGATCATTATAATTAATTGGGGCTCAAGGATAATAAGATATGGATCAAGTTTGGAAGACAGGTCCAATTGATCCATGGATATTGATAGAGGGGTCTACTTGTGGTAATGTGGAAGTTTAGGGTCTTCTATGTAATATTCCTAAGACTGGAGTTCAATTGCATTTATATAGTGGAGTTATTTGCAATTAACTATGGGCCCGGATTACACATGAGATGTGGGGTCGCGTGTCCCAGTTGGAGCCAGCTTTCTAAGGAATCCCTAGTGGTCCCCACGCTAGCCCAATTATTAGAAAGTATCTAATTCTAGTTGAACTCTAAAAGGAAAGTTACTATTTCTATTTGAAGTGAGACTTCTAATAGTGGTAATAGTAGACTTACTAATTTTAGTAGAAGTGAGACTTCTATTTTAATTAGAAAGGAATTGGAAAGTTACTAATCATATTTGAAGAGAGACTTCTAATTATGATATGGTAAGTTACTAATTAATGGAAGTAAGACTTCTATTATAATTAGCAAAGAGGAGGTAACTTGAAAAAGCTATATAAAAGAGGAGAGGATGCTTGGACGTCCATGCTTGCTCCTTCCATTGGGATTCACGCCCAAGGCTCTCTAAGTGCAAGTGTTGCACGAGCTCTTCTCCTCTTCCCTCTTCTAGTTCTCTTTCTAGTTCCTCCCTAGAGTTCCTAGTAGTTTTCTCTTGGAGATCCCACCATCTTCTTGAGAAAAGGAGAATCTGATACGGGTCATAGCGTGGAAGATCAAGAGGTCTTGGAGATCCCTATTTGATTAGTGAAAGCGTTTCATCATCAAAGAAAGACGCAACTTCTCCATTAGAGCACAACCGAGCTCCAAAGGTATAATCCACTTCCTTGCATGTTGTAGATTATTATGGATGCTTGTTAGTTGCTGTTTCTATCTTCTAGATAGATTGTATTTACTGATCATGATGGCTGAGATTGAGGACATAGATCTTGGATTGGGTTTTGTAGCCTTCTGGATAGTTGATCCCTGCGTCAAGTGGGTCAAAAGTTTTTGAAACCTATCCTAGAGGCCCACCCTATTTCCAACACAAAGCTGTCCTTCGACTCCATACAATCCGGCAGCAAACGGGTTAGCAGAAGCTTTCAACAAGACACTCTGCAAAATCCTCAAAAAAATGGTCTCTAGTCACAAAAGAGACTGGAGCAACAAAATGTCTGAAGCTTTGTGGGCCTATCGAACCACCGTTCGAGGACCAACTCATAGTACACCATTCTCCTTGGTCTATGGATGCGAAGCTGTCGTACCCTTGGAAGTACAAATTCCTTCCTTGAGGGTATCCTTGCAAAATGACATGACTCAAGAAAACAATGTCAAATTGCGACTCCATGAGCTGGACAATCTCGATGAGAGACGGCTCGAAGCTCAACAAAGCATTGAACTTTACCAAGCACGCATGGCAGGATCTTTCGATAAAAAGGTCAGGCAACGCGCCTACAAAAAGAATGACTTGGTTCTTGCAGTAAAAAGACCAATGGTCTTCGCTCACAAGTCCAAAGGCAAATTTGAGCCAAAATGGGAGGGACCCTACGTCATCGACAAGGTTTTCTCCAACGGCGCATACGCACTCCTAAACATGGAAGGTGACAGATGTATGCTGCCCATCAACGGCAAGTTCTTAAAGCGGTACTACCCTTGAAGACTTACCCAACTGGGTAAGAGCAATGCCTGTACGGCCAAAACCGGTTTCCAGGTACACGCTCGCTAAACCCACCCTTTTTTTTAGAATTTTCATATCAAATGTTGAAATTTCTAGAAATTTAAAAAACAATGCTTACTTTCATCGTTTCATTGTTAAAAAAAAAATATCCAAGTTTAGGGACCTTTCCCTAACTTGACCAAAATTTTCAACCCTTGAACCCAAAATTCATGGTTTGAAATAAAATCCGGATTTAGGGATTTCCACCCTAGTCCACCCTGCCTTTTACCGCCAAAATGGTTTTAGGTCAAAACTTATGACCCTCGTGTCTTTAAACAAAAAAAAAATGGTTTTTCAAAAACCGCGGGGAAGCGACGCTTAGTCGATACTCACACAAATCGGAAGCAAGCGAACCACGTTCGACACTTCCAAAATTGCAGGGAAGCGACATTTCATCGATACTTGCAAAATCCAAAACTGTGGAGACGCAACATTTCAGTTGATATCAACAACCCAAATTTCAAAGGTTCGAAAAACCTAAAAAACTGTGGAGACGCAACATTTCAGTTGATATTCACAACCCAAATTTCAAAGGTTCAAAAAAACCTAAAAAAAAAAAACCATGGAGACGCAACATTTCAGTTGATATCCATAACCCAAAGGATTGAGAAAACCACAAATTTCAAAAATTGTGGGGAAACGACATCAAGTCAGTACCCGCAAAACCAAAATTTTTGAAAAGCAAGGATGCGACATTCCATCGATACTTGCACCCAAATCCGCGAGGATGCGACATTCCATCGATACTCGCAACCGAATGAGCAAGGATGCGACATTCCATCGATACTTGCAAGAACATTCAGCAGGGAGGCGACTTTTAGTCGATACTTGCATTTTTGAAAAACCGAACCGGCTATAAATGCCATCAAAACAGGCTATAAATGCCACAAACCGGCTATCAATGCCACCAAAACAAAACCGGCTATCAATGCCACAAACAAAAAACTTGGATTTCAAAAAAAAAACCGGCTATCAATGCCACCAAAAACCGGCTATAGATGCCACAAAACAAACCGGCTATCAATGCCATCAAAACAGGCTATAAATGCCACAAACCGGCTATCAATGCCACCAAAAACCGGCTATAGATGCCACAAAACAAACCGGCTATCAATGCCACCAAAACTGGCTATAGATGCCACAAAAAAAAAACTCGGCTATCAATGCCACAAGAAAAGCTGGCTCTCATGCCAAAATTGGCTTCCATGCCACAAACAAAAACCTGGCTTTCATGCCAAAACAATCATTTGACAAAAGATTTTCACAAAATAACAACCTTTTGATCAAATCCCATTTAGCAATTACTTTTATCACAAAAAGATTCAAGTGAGCGTAGGGATAACAATAAAAGAAAGCATCCCATTTAGCAATTACTTTTATCACAAAAAGATTCAAGTGAGCGTAGGGATAACAAAAAAAAAAAAGAGAAAGTGTTCACAAGCACTACAAAAAAAAAGTACCAAAAAAATACATGTGGTACCAAAAAAAAAAGAGAAAGTGTTCACAAGCACTTCAAAAAAATAAGTACCAAAAAAAATAATATAAGTGGTACCAAAAAAAGAGAAAAGGGGATAGTTTCTGTTATAAAAAAAAAACAGAAGCTCAATCAAAAATGGTCTCCAGCCAAGAGTTCAGCTCCTTAAGCAAGCTTTGGCCTCATCCGTAAAGGATTCCAAGGCACGCTTCTTCAGGAACCTGCCATGAGATGCTGGGGTGGGCTGTAACCCTTATTTCGCACCAGGAAGCTTCCCCCGAGCGGTTTTCCATTGTTTGTTCTCATCAGACTTCCTTTTGATGACTCGATTGGCATCCGTAACCCGGTGAATCAGAGCAGTCTCCCTTTCACGAGCCTCTGTTATTTCAGTCCACTTGGCAGCGACTTGTGCCTGAATTGCTCAAGACGTTTCCTGGCCTCATCGACCTCCCTATCAAGGATGTTAAGGTCTTGTGTCAGCCCAATGATGGTTAGCTCTTCTAAGTTCTTCTCTTGGACTGCCTGCTTCCTGCTTTCGGTAGCCTCATCCAGGTTAGATTGAGCCTTATCCGCAGGGTCCAAGAACATCTCCTTGAAGAACTGATCGTCAGGAAAACCCATGGTCTCAAACCACTTGTCACCCAGCTCAATGATCCTATCAACAATCGCCCTGGCACTTGTGACATCCAGACCAGCTTCTTCGGCATCACCGAGAATCTCATGCACATGCTGGATCATCCCAAATCCGGCATCTAAGTGCCAGAAAGCAGAGTCTCAATCCAAGAGCTCAGAACTTGCACCACCACCTTCTTCGCAAAAAGAAGAGATGGCCCAGCTGAAGATTCGCCCAACTCCGTTGGTCGGCCGCTCATATCATCATCTGTTGGAAGAGTAACAAAAGAACTCTTCTAGTTGAAGCTGCTCCTGCTCGGGAAGGAATCTCAGCACGAGGTATCTCCTCAACATTGTCAAACTGGTCCCAGGAGTCTCTACCTCTGGATCAACCTCTGGCAATCCCTTGCTTTGGAATCAACGGATTCCTCCTCTGTCACTTCAAAACCTGCCAAAGAAACACAAAAGGTATGAATATAATCCTGTTTGAAAATCATTATCAGGGTTATTACTACAAAATACCTTCTTCGACGACTGGCGGAACACTTTCTTCCTCCATGAACTCATCGGAAGCATCATCAACATTTGCGTCCATCGAGGGTTCAAAGTCATCAGAATCCTATGGCAAGTCAGCTGGCAAGAAAAATGTTAGCAAACCAAGTCACAGACACAAAAAAAAAAGAGCAAAAGAAGTCGTACCAATCGGAGATTCTGGATTCACTCCAGAGTCCCTCGGTTCTTCTTCAGGTGCCTCGACAGGATCCGTCACCACCTCATCGACCGGAACCTCAGGCATCATCAAGCCTTCCTCTGCTAAAAAAAAAAGAGAAAAGCAGAAACAAGAAGCAAATCAGAACATGAAAAAATCCCATGAAAACAAATGGAAAGAGAAAAAGGAAGAATCATACCTTCACCGACGGTCTCTTCTTCTCGGCTTCTCTTCTCTGGAGGCTCGTCAGCATCCACTGGCACATCCTCATTAATAGTAAGAGGAACTTCCAAGTCAGGAGAGTCCTCATGCTGCCCCTTGCTGCGATGATGACTCCTCCCCCTCTTACCCCGACGGGCTCGCTTCTTCGAGGAACCTGCCCCGTTGTCAGAGTCAGGTTTCCCACTTGACTCCTCACTGGATCGTCTACTCTTGCCAGTAGACTCCACGGAAGCTTGCCTCTTTGCCGCTTGCATCCAAGCGCCAAATTCGGCTTCCTCCTGTTCTAGCTGCTCTAAAGCCTCATCAGGTATTTCTCGAACAGCTTCAGAACCAATGACGCCCTGGTCACCGAGAAAGCCTATCTTGTGCTTCTCTCCAGAAAGGAAGGCCCAAACTTCCTCTCGCCGGATGCCATCCGACTTTCCAAGGCCCTTTCCAGATGCCAGCTTCACATCAAGCTCCTTCTTGGAAAGCCCCCGATATGCCGAAAAGCTCTCCGCGAACCACTTCGCAAAGCTGGCAGTCCGGGAAGTCAGCAACACAGGATAAGAAATCATGGCTGTAGTGTCTTCAGCACTATAGAAGCCCATGCATTTCTCCCATCCTGTAAACCTCCAAAGCGCTTCACCATGCTTGAAGGCGCTCCAACAACACTTTGAGAAGAGCCCAGCTGCAAGGCAAAGCGAGAGGGTACATACGGCTGGATGTCGACGAAAAGATGTCGACGGTACACCATCATGCCGACACGTATGCTGAAAAGCCACTCTCTCTCTGCATTCGTCAAGGAATAATGCCTTCCCGCCCCACCCTGGTAGAGTCTCGGGAGGCACCAAAATCAAAAGCCTTTTTCCGCAACTCCGGAGAAAGCTTCACTGAAGACTGCCCCATCTCGACGTCCCTGAACCGTCGGATCCTCATGCGGGCAAACAAAAGTGATTCGGACACGGCTTTGCCCTTAGCCAGTCGAATCATCAGAGGATCATCATCCTGTGCAGCACCCAGCCGGTGGAAGTAAGGACAGTGGTATACATACCACGAATAAAAGATGTGGGCTGAAAATATCCTATTCATGGGAAGCCCAAGCCGAACCAAAAAAGCAGTAGCCTGCAGTTCGGTACACAGATAGGAGTAAAGAGCTGGCACCAAAGCAAGCTGCTCTCCAAACGCCATCTGACAAGCCGGAAAAACACAATGAGGCCTGATGTGCGTTCCATCTCCTCCAGCAAAAATAGCCTCACCAAGCCAATAAGTGAGGTAAACAGCGAGATCTCTCCGCAGTGCAATGTCAGGACATATGGCGTTTGTACTTGCACAGAAATCTCTCAACTCTTCTTGCATGGCCAAGATCTTTTTTGAACTTGGATCCTGAGCTCCGGCTTCTTGGGTCACGCTATCAGAAGACTCCCTGCTATCAAAAAAATTGGGGAATGAAGAGCTAAAACTCTTCCAACTGCTGGATCTAACTTTCAAACCCTCCTTCTCCTTTAAAAAATCATAGAAGGCGATGAGCTGAAAGTACAGAAGCCTGAACTCCTCAGACTACCCCTCAAGGACGCTGTCAATCGGCATAAACTCCTCATAGAGTTTCCCGAGGATGGGCAATCCAGTAATGGCGCTCAGCTCCTTCAAAGAAAAACCAATCTCACCATTCGTCACAACGAAGGTATTGGTTTGTGGGAGGAATGATTCCAGCATAGCCATGAAGGCCTCGTCGGAAAAGATCACGGTCTCCCTAAAGGCGCGGACCACATCAAAAATCCCGGCTTCCTTCAAAACGGCACTACCAATCAGCAGGACGCGATCAGTCCACGACTTCCACTCGGAGTCAGCATTGAAACGGCCACGAAGTCGAAAAGGCTTGATCCAATTGCTGCCGTCACCGCTGAAAATACCAAGGCCCACCGGTCTCAAATCGACCGACGGATAATCAGAGCCCTGGTAGTCGCTGGATGGCATCAACAGATCCATGTCAACAGGCGACCTCTCCGTATATCCAGGAGAACCGCCAACAAAAACCCCGGTCTTGATTACATTTATCCTTCTCACCCAGCTTGGAGGATCTTCCCTCTTAGAGCACGTGGGGGTAAGGCTCATGATCGAGACGGTGCGATGAAACGTCGACCGGGTAACAACAGTCTTCTTCTCACCATCTGCTGTGAAAGAAAACTGAAAACATCTCCTCTGGTATGTCATGTCATCAGGGACTGCATCACCAAAGAAGAAGGTAGGCTTGAGCAAAACGCTCTGATCTTCCATCACCCATGGACGACTGCTTACCATGATCTTATAGAATTCCTCTCCCTTGAGAGTGATCAGTCGCTACCTCATCTCATCTCTGTTGAGGGAGTCGCACTCTTCCAGATTTCTCTCAACATACTGGACCTTCTCAAAAGCCTGCTGAACGACCGGATTAGAAGATCTAGAAGATCGACGAGGTACGCTTGTAGCAAGCTCTTTACCCTTGTTCGTTCTGGAGGAACCACCTAAAAAGGATGAAAAAGAAAAAGATCAAACATCAAGATGATAGAATCTCGCTAAAAAAAAATCTGGCGAAATTTTGACATGATGACGGGACAATTCCGAAGAAAAGGAACTATCCCGAAAGAAATAGAAAGCTTGAAGATGGGCTCAACATCGCTGCGAGCTCCGAAACTCCAAACTTTCGAAACCTCAAAGTCTCCACAAAATCAGGAAGGGCTCAACATCGCTGCGAGCTCCAAATTCCCAAAATTGCGAAAACTTTCAGGTATGCTATCACATCATGCTACAAATTTAATCTACAATTGAATGCATGCATGAACATCTAGGTTTGCCAAAAAAAAAGGGGCATTATCATGATGAGCAAAAAAAAAAATAGAAAAGAAACTTTCTCAAAAAAAAAGGGGGAAAGAAAACAAAAAAAGAAAGAAGAACTTTTTATTTTTTCCTACAATGGAGTTTTCTTGAAAAAGGGAACTTACTTGAAGCCATTGATGGAGAAGAAGAAGAAAAGTCTTGAAGATCTTGAAGAAGAAGAACTCTTGGTCTTGAAGCCTTCTTGAGATTATTGCAAAAGAAAGTAATAAGAGCAAGAGATCCAACCTCCTCCTTGCTTTTATAGAAGAGAGCAAACCAAAGAAGGAAAGAAGAAAGAGGTAAGTGTTACTAATTAGTAACCTTACCAAAAGAAAGAGATTAGAAAGATTCTTTCCCAAAAGAAAGATATCTTGAAGGATTCTCTCCCAAAAAGAAATCAATGAGAGATTTTCTCCTAAAAGATAGGATCGATGAAGGATTCTTCCCCAAAACAAAGATATCTTGAGATATCCTATCCCAAAATAAAGAGAATATGAGAGATTCTCTCCAAGTAAAGATATTCTTAGATATTCTCTATCCAAATGAGATATTTTTGGATATTCTTTACAAAATGACACCATATGAGATCTAAGCCATTTTAAAAGCTTAAGGTCCCATGGGTTAGCCCATATGAGCCAGGTTTGACCACCTAGGCACTAAAAAAAAAAAAAAATTTTTTTGGGCTTTTAGTCAAAGAGAAATCCCTCTTACCAAGAGCATACAAAAATGGTTCCATGCCTCTTTTGAGTTGATTGGACCATACAAAGAAAATTCCAAGCCCCATGAGCTTCCAAAAAACAAACCATCCAGCCTCATCTACCAAATTGAGCCAAAATCTTGAAATTGACATTCCACAAAAATCAAACCAAATCCTGGTCCCCTAACTTGCCACATACAACCTGTTAGGTCACAAGACCGAAACCAAAAACCAAAACCTGAAAACCCTAACTTGCCACATATAGCCTGTTAGGTCACAAGATCAAAACCAAAATTGATCCCCCAATATTCCACATACAGCTTGTTGGGTCACACGATCAAAACCAAAGCCGACCTCCTAACCTGCCACATATAGCCTGTTAGGTCACAAGGTCAAAACCCAAATCCACATCCCTGATGTCATCTTCAAAACTTTGCCTCGAGATGGTACGTGATCCCTTTCACTACCATAAAATTCCCCTGGAAGCTCAAAAGGCTACAAATACCAAAAAGAAAGACTGCTCAAAGACTCTTGGTCAAGTCACAGGCTCTCCTTCAAAAATCTCTTCGAGGCACATCGACTACAAAAGTTAAGCAACTCGTCGCTGTACCTCGAGGGGGCATTTGTTGACACCAAAAATGTCACTTTGCCTCTTCAAGATCCAAAGAGCTACATGAAGTCGCAACCTGCCATAAATAGGCAATACTACTTCCAAAAACCAAATATTGTCAGATTTAAACAAAAACTGCAAGATCATTCAAGACAGCCAAAAGAGGAGTACACAAGAAGTTTCGGGCCATTTCAAAATCATTTGGCCTAACTTCGCTTCTCCAACAGCCGAAAAGGAGCTCTCGGCGGCAAAAGCATCGGAGACACCAAATCTTCGATCAGAGCCGATGGATGGTCTCAAAATACTTCCAAAAGGCTCCACGTCAAGTTCCGAGTCAAACCGACAACGTTTGACCCTACATCAACCCTCGAACAGCTAAATCAAGCCTCTCGGCGGCGAGAACCACCGAGGCCATTACTCATCAGATAGAGCACATGGACGGCTTCAAAATGCTTATAAAGGGCTACACGTCAAATTTCAGGTCATTTCAACAACTTTTGACCATAGTTTGACGCTCGGAAGTCAAATCAAGCCTCTCGGCGGCAAAGCTCTCCAGGACCATGATTTCCAAGACAGAGCCTATGGATCATCTTAAAATGACTCCAATAGGTTCCCTGTCAAATTTCAAGTCAATCGGACATCGGTTGACCGCACATCAAACCGCGACATTTTCATCGCGACAAAAGCAAGCCTACTGGTGATAGGACCCCAAACGGCTTCAAAACTCAAACAAAAGCCTATGGTTGGTCTTATTTATTGCTCAGGAGGCTTCACACCAAATTTCAGGTCATTCCGACATCGTTTGACCCAGTTTCAGCTTCCGACGGAAAATCGGCAGCTCTGCGCGACAAAGTCTTCGGCTTTCTCAGGAAATTGAAAACTTTGCAAAATAAAATGCAAGGATTCTCATCAGGTTTCCTACAAAGAAATCAGGCCAATAAATGGTCAAAATGTCAAGGAAAAATACAGAAGAAAAAAGAATCGAAAAACAGCAAAAATGGACACAAAACGGGACACAAAGGTGGGAAAACCCCCCAGGGTCGCAGGCCCCTGCGACCCTGGCCCAAGGTCGCCGGGAAGGCCCCGGAAACCCCGGTTTTTGCCCTTTTTTCGTGATTCGAAGCGCCCAGCCTATGGTACTTTCCAAAATTCATGCTTTTGAGACACCAAATCCTCTGACATCCGTCTAAAACACGGGTCAATCATCAAGAGTATCGAAAACAATATTGATCGCCACCCGGTCAACCAAAAAAAGTGTGCTTTCTACCCGATCGATCGAGAAATCGACAGGACAGATGGCACCGACCCGCTGTTGGCAACAAACACCTGAAATTACATGATCATCTGATGTCGATCTACATGAAGATCCTTCAATGATCATCGACAGAAGAATCCCAAAAGACGCGGCACGGCCCGCGACTCTTCAACTGCTCGGCGACCACTTAATGCGATTAATTGACTAGCTTTATTACAGTCATTAATCCATTTCTTTGGACGGCCCAATCAGAAGCAAGCATTCAGGAGTTACAAGTCAAGAGATTCATGGCATTTAACCCTTGAAACTCCTCCCATCATGGCGATTAAAGGCGATTAAATGCCCTCAATCTCCTCCATCCAATCAGAAGCCAAGAAAAAGGAGTTACAAAATAAAGAATTCAATCTTGTAACTCCTCCCTTTATGTAGCTTTATGACAATTAAAGCTCATAAGCCCTCCTAAAATGGCCACCTAAAAGCCTATAAATAGGAGAGCTCTCCAAGAAGAAATGATCATCAGAAAAAAGCACAAACACACAGACAGACAAAGTACAGAGATCCAAAGAAAGAAGAAAGAGAGAAAACTCTGCGGAAGTTCTAAACCGACCACCGCAACAAGGTGACAAAAGTCCCTTGGGGGGTACCCCCCCCCCCCAAGGTCCTTGCCTTCTCCTCCTGCCTCCAATGGCTTAGATGTGGCTTTTCAGCCCGTCTACTCGGCTTTTTATTGGACATAGGACCTCCTTTTGGTTTTTGTCCTCTAAAAACCTGAGGTTATAGCCAAGCCAAGCGAATCAATAGCATCCTCTGTTCTCATCTGCATGGATGATGGCGAAGCCCACATATGGCTTGCGACCGTCAATCTAAACGGGTCCCCCACAATCTCCTGAGAAGTTAGATCCTCCTTTTCTTGCCTTTCATTGTAGTTTTTATTTTTTCAAAAGAGACAAAATCACAACTCTTGTCTTTCATTATTGATAAGGATTGTAAATCGGCTATAAATGCCAAAATCGGCTATAAACGCCAAAAATCGGCTATAAACGCCAAAATCGGCTATAAATGCCAAAAAAAATCGCCTTTCACGGCAAACCAAGAAAAGGTCTCTTTTCTTAAATATATATGCAATGGAAAACTTGAAAGAAGTTGATTTCTATTTTTCCTTGCGAAGGTTGATCTCCGGATCACCACTTGCAATTCCGAGTAAAATAGAAAATCTGGCACACCCACAAAAAAAAAGAATGTTGATGCACGCCCCTGCCCCCTAGTTACGAAAGGGTCGGAACCAAACGGACTCCCACGTCCGCCGACCTCGGTAGGAACCGAGCAGGAGCGCGGTCCATCAACCACATCTAAAACATGCCCCCGTGATAGAACGGCATTGGGCATTCCCATGATATTTTCCACAGTGGAAGCAAGCCCCTGGATTCTGTACATTCTGTTCTTGTCTTGGCCTCTTATTCTAATTGTTCTTCTGCTGATTGCTTTGTTGCTGGTGGCCCTGACCCTTTCCTTAAACTTTGAGAATCTTGTTGTGGAAGTTCTCAAACTTATAGGTGTCGGATGTGAATTTCGACCCCCCCCCCAAAGGAAAGAAAGGGGAATTTGAATTTTGCGTGGGGAAATCTCTATTCATCTATATATGCTATTTAAATTTTACATCGAAAATGAGGATTCCGACTACCCTCAAAATCAATGGATCACGATCGCCAGTTACGGTAACGGCCGTAACACCGTTCTTCAACTAAAGTCGAAGAAATGTGGGGAGAAAATAAGTGGGTGGGTTCTTCCTCTCGTCTAGTGCTGCCGGCAACACACGACGGTTGTCCTGTCACATTAATTTGGGTCACTGTGAGTCTTTTTAATATAGGGTCAATTTAGGGTCATGAGTCAAAGTCCAAATAAAGGTTAATCCTCACACAGCATAATCATAATAAATCCAAGTAAAAAAAAGTAACTAAAATAAAGAAAATAAATGGGGGGAGGTGCCAAATATTTAAGAAGAGGATTGGCCCTGTTCCCGGGTACCCCCTTCAGATCCCTTGGCAAAATAAGGTTTAAAAGCTGACTTTTCAAATCAAAATGATGATGCAAATGAGATTTTGACTTGTGATTTCTATATTTTTCGTGTGCGATACACGAGTGATAAAAATAAAAGGCCGATGGGCCGTAATTGATTGGAGGTGGCAGATGGGCCAGTATTTGTTTTAGGGTGGCCGATGGGCCGTGATTGTTTAAAGGTGGCCGATGGGCCGAAGTAAAAACTGTGTGTGAAATCACTCATCTCATCTCATCATTCTCAGTTATTCAATTTTAGAAGTCAGTTCTTCATTTCCTTTTATCATTAAGTTCGATTAAATATCTGGCACTTGAGGTGGAGGAAGGAATAAAGGGAAAATCTTTTTTGGGTTTATTTTGTTGGTTTTATAGTTTTTATGGATTTTTGATATGGGGTTAGAAGGGCCTAACTAGGGGATTTACTTGGATTTACGTAATTAATACTTTATTACTGATCATCGGATTAACCTAACCTAAGGTCTTAGACCGTCCACATCAGCTTTCCCAATTCCCTAACTGAACAGGAAGAGTGATGGGACCTAACTTATTAAAATGAGAGAAACTAAAGGTAGTGTAACCTGGCTAGGAGGAGACCTAGATCTGGGTCTGGGGTCTGACCTGGTCAACCTAAACCACTATTTGATTTCTAATTCCAATATATTAATATTTTTGTATTTTAATATCTTTTACTTTGTTTTTGGTATTTTGGGTTTTATTGTTTTTATTTTATTTTTGGTTTTATTTATAAAGCCTAAAATCTCCTAAACTAATTCTTCTAATCCTAAATTGAAGGCGAGAAGGAGAAGGAAGTAAATTACTAATTTTTATTTATTAATTGACCTAAGCGATTTAAAACTTTTTAATTAGATTCCCTAATCCTAATGACAGGAGAGGAGGAGAAGGAAATTAATTATTAAACCTAAACTAATTTTTTTAATTAATCTGATACTTGGAATTCGATTTTTGTTTTTTGGTTCTTTTCTGTTACCTTTTGGTTTTTATGAATTATGCAATTCTAATATGATCTAAAGACAATAAAAAGAAACAAAAAAAGAACTAAGTTATACAATGCATGGGCATGTTAGATGCATGGGCATGTTTTAATGGATTGAGAACAAATTAAATTAAAAGAAGCTATGAGATGGAAAAATTGCTAATTTAAATGAATGAGCATATTAAATGCAAGGGCATATTAGGATGTATAAAATACCATAAAAAGAAACAATAAATAAATGTAGTATTAAATTTAATGCAAGAAAATAAAATGGGAATGCATGGGCTGGATTGGGTTTGGATAGGTGGGTAATGAGTGCAACTGTGGGCTTAGCCTGGCTGCAGTTGTAATTGGGCCCGGTTTAAAAGAGATTCTGTCGAGACTGGGCAGCAGGGGTGTTGGATTGAATGGGTTCCAGTGACTGCATGGGCATGCTTCAGGCAGATTCTTGGAATGATGAGAAGTCGAGTGTAGCTCAGTGGGTGCAGTGCAAGTGCAGGCGAGGAGAGGGTGTGAAGAGGTGAGAAGTAAAATGAAAAAGAGAGAAGAGGAAGAAGAGAAGTGCAGGGTGTAGCTGGTGCGGAGTGTGTGGGGGGTAAGGGTGGTGCGCAGGCCTGGTGTGAGGCGCGGTGAATGCAGGGAGAGAGGAGGGAAAGGAGGAAAAGAAAAAAGAAAAAGAGATGGGTTCAGGGGGGTGCGCAGGTGGAGAAAGAAGAAGATGGAGAAGAAGGGAAGAAAAGAGAGAAAAAAAAAGGTGATGGTGCAGTGTGTGCTGCTGGGTAGACGTGGGTTGCAGGGAGAAGGGAAAAGAGAGGATAAGAATGAGTGGGAGGTGAAGAAGTGCAATGGCAACGTGCAGTGGTGATGCTTGGTTGGCAAGGTACTGTGGGGGGAAGAAGAAGGAGAAAAAGAGAAAGAGAATAAAGGGAGAGAAAGAAAGGAAAGGAGATGAAAGAGAGGGTAGTGCGAGTGGAGTGCAGTGAAGATGGGTGTGCAAGAAAGTGTGCAGTGGAGTGTGGAGAAGAGGAAGAAGAAGAGAAAGAAAGAAAAAGAAAAGAGAGGAAAGAGGGGATGTGCAGGCGATGTGCAGTGGAGTGTGGTACACAGGGAGGAGAAGGAGGAAAAAGAAGAGAGAAAAAAGAAAAGAGAGGAAAGAGGGGATGTGCAGGCGGTGTGTGTTAGAAATAGGGTGGGCCTCTAGGATAGGTATCAAAAACTTTTGACCCACTTGACGCAGGGATCAACTATCCAGAAGTCTATAAAACCTAATCCAAGATCTATGTCCTCAATCTCAGCCATCATGATCAGTATGACAATCTATCTAGAAGATAGAACCAGCAACAT
Organism: Litsea cubeba; assembly: GCA_012931725.1. NCBI lineage: Eukaryota > Viridiplantae > Streptophyta > Magnoliopsida > Laurales > Lauraceae > Litsea > Litsea cubeba. The sequence continues at coordinate 43,464,762 of CM022947.1, read as the reverse complement.
ATAAGCAACAAATAAATCTACAATATGCAAGGAAGTAGATTATACCTTTGGAGCTCGGTTGTGCTCTAATGGAGGAGTTGCGTCTTTCTTTGATGATGAAACGCTTTCACTAATCAAATAGGGATCTCCAAGACCTCTTGATCTTCCACGCTTTGACCCGTATCAGATTCTCCTTTTCTCAAGAAGATGGTGGGATCTCCAAAAGAAAACTACTAGGAACTCTAGGGAGGAACTAGAAAGAGAACTAGAAGAGGGAAGAGGAGAAGAGCTCGTGCAACACTTGCACTAGGGGGCCTTGGGCGTGAATCCCTAGGTGGATTTATGCATGGACGTCCAAGGCCTCCTCTCCTCTTATTTATAACTTTTGCAAGTTGTCTCCTCTTTACTAATTACAATAGAAGTCTTACATCCATTAATTAGTAACTTACCATATCATAATTAGAAGTCTCACTTCAAATATGATTAGTAACTTTCCAATTCCTTTCTAATTAAAATAGAAGTCTCACTTCTACTAAAATTAGTAAGTCTACTATTACCACTATTAGAAGTCTCACTTCAAATAGAAATAGTAACTTTCCTTTTAGAGTTCAACTAGAATTAGATACTTTCTAATAATTGGGCTAGCGTGGGGACCACTAGGGATTCCTTAGAAAGCTGGCTCCAACTGGGACACGCGACCCCACATCTCATGTGTAATCCGGGCCCACAGTTAATTGCAAATAACTCCACTATATAAATGCAATTGAACTCCAGTCTTAGGAATATTACATAGAAGACCCTAAACTTCCACATTACCACAAGTAGACCCCTCTATCAATATCCATGGATCAATTGGACCTGTCTTCCAAACTAGAGCCATATCTTATTATCCTTGAGCCCCAATTAATTATAATAATCAATAGGTACCTTTCCAATTAACTCTTAATCGGAATGGGTGCGCACTTACCAATGATAAATCCATTAATTGGCACAAGGGGATATTAGAGATAGATTCCATCTTGACTATTGAATGTTCCCACAGCTCTACTACCATGTACCCAAATCACCGAGGTGTTGACCTACAGTTGGCCTCACTCATTGGTGACTCAAAGCAAATGAATAGATAGAAACTTGAGTTCATTAATGTCTCAGGATTGAGAGCCTATTGCTAGGGAATTATGAGAGCAGACCTTAAAGTAAAGACAGTGTTTATAAGGTGCTTCTCATGGTCCTTCAATACATCCAATGTACCAGCACTATGATCCAGAATCTTACATTATGATGATCGAGACAAATCACACTATCTCATAGTGATCAAAATGCTGCAACCTTTGTCAGTATGAGATGTCCAGTCTCATCACTGGTTGTGAAGATATTTAAGTATAAGATTTGTCACACATGTCTCCCGTATGTGGATCTCATCCATACACATGTGTTACATCTAATATACCTGTGGACCCCGGTTCATCTCATGAACCATCATGTCATTCGTATTGGTTATGTGCAAGTATATAATAAATCACCATTCATCTCATGAAAGGAAAGCATGAATATACTGATAAATAAAGAAATTAATCAATTTATTATATCATCTACTGGATTGAGTCCATAAAACTAACAGTGTGCAATGGAGTGTGGTGCGCAGGGAGGAGAAGGAGGAAGAAGAAGAGAGAAAAAAGAAAAGAGAGGAAAGAGGGGATGTGCAGGCGGTGTGCAGGGGAGAAAGAGATGAAGATGCAGCGTAGGGTATTACAGGTGGGGCGTGTGCGTGTGAATGGTGATGTGGGTGTGCAAGTGGGTGCACAGTGTAGGTAAAAAGGGGAAGGAGAAAGGAGAAAGAAGAGAAAGAAAGAGAAAAGAAAGAGAAAAGAAAGAAGAGAAAGAAAGAGAAAAGAAAGAAAAGAAGGGAAGAGTGCTTATGTGCAGATGGTGTGAGGTGGGTGAAGCGGGTGCAGCAGGTGTGGTGTGGTTGCGTGCAAGGATGGACAAGAAGGAGATGGAGAAGAAGAGGAAGAGGAAGAGAATAAAGAAGAAAGAAAAAGAGATGGGTTCAGGGGGGATGAGAAAAAAGAGAAAGAAAGAAAAGAGAAGGAGAGTAGTAGAAAGTGGAGCGTGCAGGTGCTGTGAGGGAGGAAGAAAAAGAGAAGGAGAGAAAGAAGAAGAAGAAGAATGAGAAGGAAGATGATGCAGATGCAGTTGATGCGAGGAGAGGAAGCGCCTACCTGGTTTCGGAGTCCGGCTGCAGGAGGATACGCAATCCACACGAGGAAGATGGAGAGGGCGATGGCTGCAAGCTGGCGCTGCCTTCAGTGGAGATGGCTGGTTTCGGAGATGGCTTGTGCTGCGTGAAATGGAGGTGCAGAGATGAGGAGGAGCAGGGATGACTTTGGGTGAGAGAGATGGTGAAGGTGGTGAGGATGGGCTTCCACGGTGGTTGGGAGTGTGCAGCGAGAGATGAGATGGAGAGTTGTGTTGGGAGATGGAGAAGATGAGAGGATGATGGTGATGGGAAGGGTGGATCTGCACAGGGTGGTGATGGAGAACAAGAGAGATGGAGATGATGGGAGGATGGAGAGGTCCGTGTGGGCTTGGAGATGGATCGAGAGATGGTGGAGGTGGAGTGAGGGATGGAGAACGTTGGTTGAGATGGTGGCCGCAGAAGGCTGTGAGGGAGATGATGATGGGTCGTGAGGGATCAAGTCCTGGGATCTGCACAGGGGAGTAGAGATGAAGATGATGGATTTGGGATGAGATCTACGCATGTCAAGAGATTGAGATCGGGGAGAGGTTTTTAAGGGAGAGAGTTAGAGAGAGATCGGGATCTGGGACTCTCGTTTGAGATTGAGAGGGAGAGAGAGATATCAGGAGGATGGGAGAGTCCAGATCTCGTGGACTCTCCATCACTTATCCAGCGATGGGCCATGCAGCCCGGGTCAGGTTGATGGGCTTGGGTTAGGTCGGGTCAGGTTGACCTGGGTTGGATTGGTCATAAGTTTGGTGAGGTTGGATTTGGGCTCGATGGGTCAGCTTGATCGGGCCAAATTGGGATTGGCTGTGGGGTCCAAGTCTGGGGTCGGACTCCGGTCAGAAGTTTGGGGCCCAAAAAGTGGGCCACAATGGGATTTGACCTGGGCCATTATCACTGGGACCCAAGTTTCACAGATTTTGATATGTTCACCGGATTTCGACGTTCTACACATCAACGGAAAGCTCTCGGCGAGTAGATCGCGATGAACTAACTTTTGAGGCGATCGGAGGTCTAGAAATAGTAGGTGATTTTTCAAGGGGGCGCCCCGTGGTTGTGGGACAAGATTTTATGATTCTTTATCTGCCCGTCGGATCTCGGAGTTCTATATATGGATGGAAAGCCCTTGAAGTGAAGAATCCAAGGGTCCAACTATCCTAATGATTATGGGCTCGAAAAAAAAGGGGACCTCTTGGATCAATGGATGTGGCTTCTTAACTTAGGGTAATCGGGTGGTATTTAGGTAAGCTAGGTGTAATCTTTGTAACAATTAGCCTAAGCGTGTCTTAAGTGGTATGGAATATGTTTGAATAGTGTAGTGGTCTGCTCCTTCTGTGAAAGGTGAGTTGGACTCGAGATCTCAATGCGATTCAACTTTTTTCTTATGAATTTTTAGGAGTCATTGAACTAAGTCTAAAACTATAAAAAAAAACATCTTCATTGTCATTAATTAATCTAAATTATGCCATTAATCATTCAATTATGGGTGAAATGGGGGTATCGCTATATATGACAGGTGTTTAAGGCTACAATAGGGGCCAAATGAGGTGTCTACAGTATGCCCCTCTTTGGAGAATAGCACGTGGAGAGTTGTGCTCCAAAGAAAGTAGACACACCACTCATGACTCAAGGGAGGTTTTGAGCTCGCGGGAGTGGCTACCTTTGGATGTATGCAATTGCAAACTCATTCCAAAGGTGAGGTTCACTTTTCTAGGATCGATTCTGATTCAGGGGAAAAAAGAAAAAAAGAAGAAGTTATGTGCCTACTGATTTGATTGGAAACCCGAGATCTATGCCTCGGTGCCCGTGGTATTGCCACGTGGCGGGTTGGGAACTGTGCCCCAGTTGCTGAATTTAAAATGATGGTGGGAACTGTGCCCCAGTTGCTGAATTTAAAATGGTGGTCTGAATCAGAAGTCGATCTTTTGATTAGCTAAGTCACTATCAGAATTTCATTTGTTCTTACAATAGAATTGATTTCAAATGGTCATATATAATGTCTTTTGACTTTCGTCCACAATTGAGTGTTCAAGGCATAGTTGAAACTAACTAGCAATAACGGGGATCTTAATGGCAATCATAAACATAGTTCAAGCAATAGTGTGAGTGCATGAGAGAATGAGATGCATTTTTTTTAAAGAGATGTTTGATTTTGAAACTCGGGTATGCATCGAAAAAGCTAAATCAATGGAAGTTGGTCACCAGAATAACCGTCACTCTCTAGGGATCTTGGTCTTCACCCAAGCTTAGACGAGAACCTAGGATAGATTCGATCGTCTTTTCGTGCTTATCATGGAGAGCTTCGAATTACACGGTTTCCATCCTCCAACATCAAGATTTGAGTCGGCGAACACACAATTCGTGAGAACACGGTATTATGGTTACCGTACTGATTATAAGCGCTTAAGGGAGGCCTACGGCGACTCAATTTCCAAATGTGAGGTAAAATTATGAAAATCATAGTTTGGGGTACTTACCTCGAGAGCTTTCCATAAATCTGATGTTATGGATCGTTGCTGCTTTCTTTCGTCATTTGTTTACCGAAGCTTGTGAACTTGTCATCAATCTCCATCAGTGTGCTTGAAGGTCCTTCACCTTGGTGTTTTTTTTTTGCTTTCAATTCCGGATCCTGCATTGAACAAACACTAAAAGATTCTGCATTTTTCTTCGTTAGTACTCAGTCTTATAATTTGCAGAGGTAACCGTTCTAATTTTATTGATGAAGATGGCATGAGATGCAGTGCACAACATCAGGTGTATGCGTGATGGGACTAATGTGCGTGCAACGGGACCTCATGTGATGGGACAATGTTTCAGTTTGACGATGTGCACTACGCCTGTGTATGTGCCTCTTTTGCTTCCCTTTTTTTGTGTTTGTGTTTTTTTTTTTTGTTTTTTTTTATCTGTGTGTGTACCCTACTTAGCATATAATGAGGTGGGGTATGCAGATAAATGCATGGATTTGGATTTTGGAATTATGCATGAACATACGAGTCAATGGTATATTTTAAATTGAATCAACTGACATGTCTGTCTCGTTTATGCTGCCTCCATTGGTAAATCGGAATGAACCATCACTTTGGTACTGGTAATCGTGCTGGAATCTTGCCAAAGCCAAAAGGCTGGTCCTCTGTTTCCATTGCTGTTTGGGCTAATCTCAGGTTTTAGCTTATGGGACCTTTCTGCCTCTCACAAGTGTTATTCATTATCCCAATTCAGTTAAGCACTTCAGCCCTTACTTTTATTCTCACCAAAAATCATTTCTCCATTTTTTTTTAAATCTGTTGGGTGAAAGACATAGGGCCAGACTGAATGTATTTTCATTTCGTTGTAGGTCTGTAACATGTGTCTTAATGTGGCTAGTTTGGCAAATGGGATTTGTTTTGCTTTATTCTTCAGGTTGGATCAAGGGTCATGGTCTTTTGGCTTCCTTTCTATTTATCACTTAGCCAATGAGGTTCATTACCTCTAAATCAAGAAACACAAATTACCATCTCGGGATCAGTTTGTCTTTGATGCTGATGTAGACTGATGTATTCTCATGCTCCACTCTCTCATTTTAACTTTGGGTATGGGTTTGTAAGATGGCTAGGACTAATAAGTCTATTAAGTGTGGTCCCACGCCGGTGGATACTCTGGAAGGGGTTGGGGTGGAACCAGTCATTGCTCCCCCGAAAAAGAAACAAAGGGGTGAGGATAAGTTGGAGAAGAATCCACATCTTGCAGATGAAATAAGAGCTGGCTGGGTAAATTTTTAACTGCCTTTATAAATGTTATACTTGGTTGGTCTCTACTATCATTGACATTCTTCCCTTTATTGTTTGCATTGTAGGCTGTCCCTTTTGCTCGGGCTAGAGTGAGTTGGATTCAGATGAGGGATTGGTGGATCGAGCTCCCTGATCGCCTGAAGGATCGAGTGCGAGCGATGGGGTTTGGAGACTTCATGTCTGTCGTCGCCTCCGCACCGATCGTGCTCTCATTTGTGCTCTCTCCGAGAGATGGAGAGATGAGACACACACATTCCATTTCCCGCCGGGGGAGATGACAATCACATTGGAGCACATTATGTGGTGCTGGGGTTTGATGGTGACGGGCCTCCCCGTTTTCTTAAAGGCGAGTGATGCCAAGGCCTCGATCATTCGGTCACGTCTGCATAGGATGTTCGGGGCATGCCCCCAATCTGGTGTGGGTCAAATTGATGCCGAGTGGCTAAGAGAGGCATATAGCCCAGAGAGGAGGAGGATTCTAAATAGTAAGTATTCCACTACCACCTTTCTAGCATTGTATCCTTTGTCTTCCATTGTTTTTGCTAATCACTTCTCCTTGCTTCATTTCAGAGTGGGCTCGAAACCAGGCGGACTTCTTTGCCAAGTTGAGGGCAAGGATACCGACTTTGGGAGGTCTGCCGGTCAGAGGTCATGAGGGAGGTCCAGTTCCCGCAGCGGCCGAGGCTAGGGTTGACGCTGGTAAAATTCAGTTCTTTATTCCTTTTGAATTGGATCTTGAGTTGAAAACTCCCATGAGACTAGCACATTTTATATTTACCATTTGCTGACAGTACCCACAACTTCCCTGACAAGTGAGGGCCCTTCTTCAGGTGGATCCTGATATGCAGGCGGCCCCACTGATGATGATGTAGCAGTGGTGGATGCCGTCGATAGTGATAAGGAGATGGATGTGAGCGATGATGATGCGGGTTTCCACGAGTCAGAGGGCGAGGTTGTCGCGTCTGACGATGGAGATGACGAGATTGATGACGGGGATAATGAGGATGAGGGGGTGAGGCCTCGCCGGGTCGCCGCTATCGATATTGACGAGGGAGGTGATGATGTGGGCGAAGGTGACAAGGGGGATGATGCGGGCCTTCCGGGGGTAAATGCTCGATCTAGCTTTCTTTAATCGATCTTGAGTGCCTTGTGTTTTTCTCAACCTTGTTCTTCATATACTTTCTCTTTTAGTTTCAGGGTATGATTGGCGGGAGGTACCAGTCAATGGATATACCCATCGAAAGAGGGTAGGGATACCATGTGAGGTGTTCCAAGTCGCGAGTGAGTACTAAAATGTTTGGTAACTATTTCGCTCCTTATTTCCATTATTGGGTGAGTTCCTTATGTCCATTTGGCATTGTGCAGAGCAAAAGCAGGGGAGGCAGTCTGAAGGTCGCTTGAGGAGACCAAGACTGATTTCAGCACGGTTGGGTGATGATGAGCATCTCAGGGCTTTTCTATTATTGTTTTTGGGGAGATGCCTCTTCACCAATGCAACTGGTAATAGAGCATCCGGTACCCTCATCCGATTTGTGCAAGACTTGGATAAGGTTGGCGATTACGCTTGGGGTGCGGCCACCCTTGCCTTTCTTTTCGACAGTCTAGATTCGAGGTGCCGCGTTTAGTCTGGATGCAAGAGCCTTCCAGGGTCTGTGCCGATCTTGCATGTTAAATCCTTATTCCCATGTGTTGTGACCTCCAGTAGTCTTCTTTTCTTATCATGTCTCATGCTTCATCTTTTGTAATAATAGAGCCTTATCTTTGAGCAGGTATGGCTCTGGGAGCATATCGTCCAGTGTCGGCCCGAGCGCTTGCCCGCTAGGCTAAGTTGCGTTCCCCGGGCTTCGCAGTGGTACCCTAATGCAAACTTACGAGGCTTTGCTGACATCTTGCCTCCGGAAATGGTTGAGCGTATTAAAGCCCTCAAGATGAGGCCGGGTGAGCAAGGTTACCGGTTCATCTTGAATGAACTAAAAAATCATGAGGTATGTATTATCCCTTATCCAGTTGCTACATTAAACACTTACTGCTCTTAGTTTTCATTTGCTGCATATACCTCGGTTTGTCAGGTTATTTGGCAGCTCTATCAGGGTGGACCGGATGATGAGATGGCTGTAGTCCAGGAGGGGCGTGCCTTATTTGAGAGGGACATATGGCTCCTTATTTGAGAGGGACATATGACTCCACGCCCCTCAGGTAGAGTTAGATTGGTCGTCAGCCGAGTCGCGCGCCAATTGGGACGCCATCAAGTTGTTCCCTCAGAAAAGTCTGTCATGCGTTAGTCATACCCAGGGTGGGGTCTGAAAACGTTCAAGCACCGCCATCCTTGCCGGAGAGAAATCAAAAAATGGAGATCAAAAGGGAGGAAGGCCATTTTTGGCGCGATGCTAGTGCCTGGAGTGATTATGAGGCATATTGGAAGACAGCTTTGCATCAGTATATACTCCCGGAGTCGTACTCTTGCGGGGCTTCATATTCCGTTAGCAATTGCGCAGAAGCGGCTGAGGCTTCGTCATCTCTTCGGGTAACCCTTGAAGTTTGCTGGCTTTAACATTGTCCTCTTTCCATTGTGAATCATATTGTTTCTTCCTTTATTTTTCAGGGGGCGATACCGGCTGGAGCAGGGCATCAGCAGGCACATCCATCATCTGAAAGACAATGTAAGGCGAGGGTTCATGAGACTTCCAATCTTGGTTATAAGCTTTGTAATCTCGAAGACATGGGCCTCTTCTATTTCTCTAATCATAACTCTCATGTGTGACAGGGGACATCTGGGGGAGTAGTACCCGATGCGGAGTCCATCCTCAGGGGGGAGGTACTTCAATTGTCCCAACTAGTAAAGGAAAGGGTATGACTACTTAGTTTAGTGTTTGAGTCAAACAGTGTTTATCTTCTGTAGTAATCCTTATCATTCTTGGTGTATTGGCATGATTGGTACTTCATAGGATGCGGAGGTCACGAGACTAAGGGCCTCATTGTCAGCCAAGAGGGTATGAGAATTGTCAACCTTAATTGGCCACATGCTATCTCTTTTCTACCTTCTTTACTCACAATGCTTTGATAACAGGAGCGCCGCCAGGAAAATGAAGCGATCATTGACGCATTGGCAGATTCTCATGAGGTACGAGGTCATGGGGTTAGTTGTCCATTTTGAATTGATGTTCATGACCTTTGCCACTATGCAGGGTAACAGGGAGCGAGACATGCCTGAGGCTATGAGGATCCAAGTGGAGAGTGGTCTTCTCACTCTCCAGGCTGAGGTGGATCGATTGTAGGTTAGCGAAGTTTGGGTTTTAGTTTGTTGCCCTTGTATTCAAGGCGTATAATGAGTAACTCTTAACCATTTGTCTTTGTGATCTTCAGGCAGAGCTTCATAGCGAGCGTGACAAGGCATTTGCGGAAAGAGTTGCTTCAGCGGCGCTAGTATGAGCCTTACTCTTGTAATGATTTGATTTGATTCTTCTAACATTGACATGCTTCGTAATCTTGTTGGGTGCAGATCGAGGACTTACGTGCCAAGCTCAGGAGTTTTGAGACCTCTGCGCAGGTTAGCATCCTTCCTTTTAAATTCCATGTTTCCTGCCTTCGAGTTTTTGAATGTAATGCTTCCTTGTATGTCGTCTTGCGGAGCGGTGCTATTGTTGCTTCCGTTCCTCCACCCCTTAGCTTGAGCGAGGAAAGGGCTCTCATTCATGATCAATGCGCTCAGCGCATGGACCGCATGCAGCTAAGTCACGATGAGGTGGTTGCCGACTTGCGGAGGCGCCTTGATCGGTACCGCCAGAGGGTGGAGGAGAGAGGTTATGCATTTTCGAGCTCGACCCGCGCCCCTTCTCAGCGTGCTCCTGGTCCATCTTCCTTTGCTTCATCGGCTCGTCATGAGGGAGCTGCTCCATAGGGTTATCGTTGTTTGATTGATCTCTCCAGGATCCGTCTTTTGTGCATCCTTGTTCCATGTTGTTTCCATGTATGTGCTGGTCATGTATCTGTGCGATTCCGTCTTGTCTTAGCTCACGGTGTGTACTTGATCTGATGTGAATGTTGTGCACATGTGTATTATGTATGTGTAATTGAGATAGTGTGTACTAGGCATGTGTGGTTGATTGATGAAGCTCTTTTGTGGGGTGTCAGGAATATATGAAGTGTACTTCTTTCACAGGTAACTGGTTTTTTGTATCCGGAAATTTTCCAGGGTCCAAAAACAAGGGGAAGTGCTGTCGAAATTTTTCTAAAATTTCTCAAAATTCGTGCTCTAGCACAGTTCTCATGAAAAAAGAACATTAGAACCTAAGACAGACAAAATGAAATCCATATAATAGACCAAGCGAATAAAATATCATATCAACTTTGACTTGGAGAAACAATATAGAGATTCAGGGTTTTCAAACAATGGGGAGTGCCTGGGTGTGTGATGCTTGCGGCCTAAACAATTCTATGTTTTAAGGCATTCACATTGTCAGCAATAAGTATAAAGGCAGAGAATCAAAATAACTGCATTTTCAAATTGCATTTTTGAATCGCACAATATATGATATCATAAAGGGATGTGAATAGCATACATCTATAATCAAATTCATCATAGAATATCATGACAGACATAATTTATATATCCCGAATTTGGTTACCATCTCTTTAATCTTTTCAAGTCATGAGGGGTTGTGCACACAACAATACCCGTAAAAAAATGCCCCAGCTTGTAGGATGTTTTGGACGTGATTGGGGTTCGGTTCCCTACAAGGTCTCAAAAGAAACTTGTTAGTTTAATATTTTTAGGCCCCCTGCATAGTTTGGCTAAGGTAGCATTTTTCTTTCTCGGTAAAAATGTCAGGGGGCCATTTTGGCACTCAAGCTTAGAGAATAACAAGATAGAATTGGTACCTTAGGGAATATGTTTTTCCTGCGTCCAACCGAAAGTCATTAGTAATAGAATATGCATGAGGTGAGTGTGTGAAGGCTAGTGAGTGCTCGTGGAAATCGTGTATGGGATGAGGACCCAGATTGGGAAGCCATGTGAGATAAGCATATATTCACGTATATATATAAAAAAAATGCCCCAGCATAAGACTAGTGTTTATTCTGGCCGTGGGCGAGAGCGTGAAAGTGGACTAGCCTCTTGATCCATGATTGTCACCTTGGTGGCAAAGTAATCTTCCCTAACTATCCTTTGGAGGTCGAGCCCTCACAGGCCCCCTTTTGTAGCTGCTTAGTCTTTTCAGCTGAACTTTAGAAAGTACTTAACCGCCTTTGGGGGCTCATTTGTGAGTTGTGTTCGTGTGTGGGGGGCGGTGAGCCACCGTGTGTCCTTAGTGTTGTGGTTTTAGACCACCTTCTGCTTAGTTCGCTTGATAAGTACCCATGTCACTCTAGCGAGCCTAATTCTAATAAAGTTTTTTTTTTTTTGGGACATGTGACTGTGCAATGCCTGGGTCCTTTAAGCTTTCTAATTAACCCATGTAACGAGTATTAGGCCAATGACTCCCAAACCATACGGCTTTAGGGCACTAGGTACGAAAATACCCCTACGAGCTTACTAGCTCGGGTTAAAAAGGCTACGAACCCAAATTAGTCACAAAACTTTTATTGTTTTTAGGACTTCTAACTAAACACTTTTTTTTATATGCATCAGACTGTGCAATGTCTAGGCCCCTTAAGCTTTCTAATTAACCCATGTAACGAGCATTAGGCCAATGACTCCCAAACCAGATGGCTTTAGGGCACTAGGCATGTAAATACCCCTACGGGCTTATTGGCTCGGGTTAAAAAGGCTACGAACCCAAACTAGTCATGAAACTTTTTATTCTTTTCAAGACTAATCCTAACTAAACACCCTCCTTTTTTCTCTTTTTTTTTCTTTTCTCTTTTTTTTTCTTTTTTTTTCTTTTTTTTTCTTTTTTTGTGACATACGATCAAAAATCTTTCATGACATGGGCAAACTTACCTACAAACCTTCACATTGGATGGGTTTAACCGTGCGGGAATTTGTGTGGGCTAGATTCACAGTTTGTGTAATTTTAAGTGCTGGTGTGTGTTCGAGTTCCAAGCTTGATCAGAGTGCATCTCTTCGGTCCTCCTACGGGATTTCTACAACTACGCCAAGGAGCAAGGAGGGTCATACTCCACAAGAAATAAGGAGGGGTCGTACTGTGTACCTTTTCAGGTACATAGCGTTCCATGGATCGGGGAGCTTTCCCCTTCTGCATTCACTATTCTATATGCATTTCCAAGATTTACTTCCTTAACTACATAAGGGCCTTCCCAATTGGGTTGTAACTACCTCTAGGATACGGAAGCTGGGATGGAGTGATGCGCTTTAGCACCAGGTCGCCAATCTTGAATTTTCTTTGTTTGACATGTTTGTCGTAGGCTCTGGCAATTCCCTTCCGGTATAATTGTGCATGCTCTGCTGCTTTCATTCTTTTCTCGTCGAGTAGGTCTAGCTGAAGTAGCAATGCTTCTCTCCTCTGGTCTTCTGTTATATCTTAAAACGGTCTGGCCAATCACTACCTTTGGCGATTTGCACAGTTTTCCTGATGATCTTCAGTAAGGTCTTGTTGGTTGCTTCAGCTTGACCATTCACTTGGGGATAATATGGGGTTGAATGATGCAGTTCTGTATCATATTTTGTGCACAACTCATTCATTTGTTGGGATATAAACCGGGCTATTATATTCTTTTTAATGAATTTGACTACAGAGGTAGCCTTAATGTTGACATATGCCTTAGTTGTTGTTGTTAATATGAATGCCTTGGGCAGTTCTTAAATCACTAATGCGGTCAATCAAGTCACCCTCTTTAGTACCCACTAATTTATAAACACCCATCCATCATCAACAATTGGTTTTTCTGGGGAAGTCTCGGTTATGAAGCCATGTGCAAAGTTTCGCTGCCTGTCTTGTTAGTCCCACTCATGACATTTTCTAGTCATAATTGTTCTACTAGAGGGATTTTTTTTCACCGCTTTGCCTTGCCTAGGCCTATTATGATGATCATCCAATTGTGTTTTTTTTTATATTGTTTATATTTTTTTTTGGATTTATTATTTTATATTTTATATTTTTTGGGTTTTTAGGGATTTTGTGATTTTTATGGTTTTTTTTGTGATAATCCTAAGTAATAGCTAATTTATTTGTCTTGCTTGAATTTGCATCCTTTCATTGGTATGAAGCCCAGGGTTTGCCTAGCATGCTTATGATTTTTCATTGTGTGTGTTAGTGATGTGTTGCGCACTTTGAGTATTTTGACTATTCGAAAACGTGCGCGTTTAAGACCTCTCAACCTACGTGTTTTTATCAATCGGTGCTTGGTCTGGGTCTTATCATTTTGCTCTCTTCGGAAATGAGAGCGTTGAAATATCTTCAAACTCCGCCATTTGGGCCTTAGTTTAATGATAACATATCTCACTTGTATTTTATTATGGTATTTTCTTTTATAGATTGGACATGTTCTTTGTTTATGAGTTGTTGGGATAATGCATTTAGGCCATGAGTTTTTATTTTGGTCCCACCGGAAACGAGACCGTTGAAATATTTTAGACCTCCACCATTTGGGCCTTGGTCTCATATTACCAAGTTTTATATGTGTCACATTATGTTTCTTTGTTTGATAATGTGGATATGATTTCACTTGTTGATGCATTAAGATAAGGCTCTTATATCGGGGATCTTCAGTTTGCCTTGGCCGAAAACGAGAGCGTTGAAATTTTTTGGACCTCCGCCATTTGGGCCTTGGCCTTAAAGAGTTTAAACAACTAGTGGATTTGAGATCTTTAAAAGATGATTTTCTATTTTTCTTTGATGATCTTTGGTCTTTTGTTTTCTTAATTGTTTGACCCTCATCTTTTGTGTGAAACGTGTGATTTTCCCTTTTTCTTCTGGCTCTAGGTTTTGTTGTAGTGCGTCTAGCTTCCTTAAATATAGTTCGTCCATGTTTTGTTAGGTGTGCTCTAAATTTTCTTTGTAACCTAGTAGACTTACATCGTGAGAGTCTTTGAACAAGGGTGTAATTTTGACATTTTGGTTGTGCCACTACTGGAAGGTCATGTGGTATAAGATTTTCCTTAGTCGTGGGCATTTCTACATTGTTCTTTGGGACAATTGGAATCATAGGTGGCACATTTGGGCAAATACCAGAAAGTTCTTCTATGGTCAAGTCTCCAAAAGTCTTTCCTAAAGCTTCGGGAGTGGTCTCATTCCTTTCGTGGAAACTAAAAGGATCAAACTCTATTTGGTTTTCTAGTTCGGGGATGATTTCTATTGTTGTGCTTGGATTTTGCTTTTTATGGGCAGGGTACCATTCTAGGTGAGGGATTGGAGTTGAATCAACTCTTGGTAGTTGTCTCTTCTCAAAGTATTCTATGTAATCTTGGCTCATGATTATTGGATTGGTCAAGGGCGGGCATGGTAAACCTTTTAGAATACTTTGAAGTCTTAGTCTCACATTTAAATGGGCCTTAATTAGGGTTAATACAGGATTAGGCTCTATCTCATTGTAGAAGTCATGCTTGTCCTCTAAGGTTGGTTCAATTACATCGTTATCCTTTGATCTTCTAAGAGGGTTTGACCTATGAGGCTCACTAGTCAGGACATCATTTGATTGTGGTTCCTCCTCTAGGGTCTTTTCTAATGAGATGGTGTGACCTATGTGAGAGCTTCCTTGTTGAATTTCGGTGCAAGGCCTAACAATCTCCTGGTGTTGGTTCTCAGATAATGCTTTGGTTTCTATGATAGGTTCAGATGGATTTGCTCCTTCTAGTGGCATGCTTGATAAGATCGACTTCTTCCTAACCTCAGATCTGAGTTTCTCTATGTCTATTTGCAATTCACTAAACATATTGGGACCAAGAAATTCAACTCCAAATTCTTTTTCATTCTTTATTGGCTCAACTGGTGTTGGGATGGGTTTAAGATGCATTTGTTTTAGTCCAGGGAAACTTTGTTCATCATTTGGTTGCATGTTTATTTGTCTTTGGATCATGACTTGGGTTTTGCATGATGGCATAGGATCCAAGTTCTTTCGTTTGCATTGTGGTCTATGTCTTTTAGTGGTATTGGTCTTGGGTTGAGGTTTTGGATCACATATGATTTTGTTCGTTTGTGTTTGGTATTTTATTACAAATGAAGATGGTTTAACCAGTCTATGGGTTTTCACACCTAATTCAGGGTCATTCGATTCAAACTTGACTGGTTCGTGTGTTTCAGATCTTATGACATCAAAATCCTTAATTAATTCATCCACTCGCTCCATTTGATGGTCAAGTATCTTCATAGTCGTCCTGAGTTCGGATTCTTCATTTAAATCATTAGGTTGTATTGTCTGGTGTGTCTTCGGTTGAATCGTTATGTCTTTTATTTGTTGTGTCGAATGATCTTCGTTTGGTTGTGTTTGGGGTGGCATTTGTGGTTTTGATATTTCTGATTGGATGATTGCTTGTGATTAATCTAGTTCGTTCATTGGTTGTGTGTTGATCTGTGTTTTACCATCCCCAGGTGTTTCATATTCCTCATAATTTTCATTAAGCATATCATAAAACTTCTCAGGAGGCATGTCTTTAAAGATGGGATCGTAGATCTCGTCAGAAGATTCAAAAGTTTGGTCATATGGTGGATAATAGGTTACTTCAGGGGCTAAAGTTGTCAAATATGGAGGATCATAGGTCCAATTCTTGATAACATGATCTGGTGAGCTATCAGTTATGGGATACGGTGTGTCTGTGATTTCTTCACCTTTGAGTTGATGGAAGGGAGCAAAATATGTTCTAAGAATTTGTATCCACTCTTCTACTTCGTAGCCTTTCCATAATGTTGGGATCTTAATCTCTTCGGTCATAAGTCTCCTTAGAGTTTCTGAGATTAATCCAAGTTCGCATTCTAGGTATTCACCACCTATCAATTATTCTTCAAGGGGCTTCCCTGTGTTTGCATATGGATCATTTTTCGGAGTGATGCTTTTAAACCAGTCGAGGTTAGGCAACTCTAGCTCACTTATGGCCACCATTTAGCAAACTCTTCCTGGATCTGTTTTCGAGATACTTTGGATTTGCGTGGTAAAAATGGATTTTGGTTTCTAGCATTTGTGGGTGAATTTTTGACTTGGTTTTGATCGAATGTTTGACTAAGTTGGTCCGTCAGAGCGTGAGTGGATTGTTGATATATGATCGTTGGAGATTGGGTTAGTGGATGGATTGAGTTGGATGGTATGGTTTGATCGGGATGGATTAGGACTTGGTTTGTCATTATATATTGTGTGTTTTGGATATAGATTCTGATGGACCGCGCTCCTGCTCGGTTCTACCGAGGTCGGCGGACGTGGGAGTCCGTCGGGTCCGACCCTTTCGTAACCGGGGGGGCAAGGGCGTGCATCAACATTTCTTTTTTTGTGTGGGTGTGCCAGATTTTCTATTTTACTTGGAATTGCAAGTGGTGATCCGGAGATCAACCTTCGCAAGTAAAAAGGAAATCAACTTCTTTCAAGTTTTCCATTGCACATATATTTAAGAAAAGAGACATTTTCTTGGTTTGCCGTGAAAGGCGATTTTTTTGGTATTTATAGCCGATTTTGGCGTTTATAGCCGATTTTGCCGTTTATAGCTGATTTACAATCCTTATCAATAATGAAAGACAAGAGTTGTGATTTTTGTCTCTTTTGAAAAAATACAAACTACAATGAAAAGCAAGAAAAGGAGGATCTAACTTCTCAGGAGATTGTGGGGGACCCGTTTAGATTGACGGTCGCAAGCCATATGTGGGCTTCGCCATCATCCATGCAGATGAGAACAGAGGATGCTATTGATTCGCTTGGCTTGGCTATAACCTCAGGTTTTTAGAGAACAAAGACCAAAAGAAGGTCCTATGTCCAATGAAAAGCCTGAGTAGATGGCTTGAAAAGCCATGTCTAAGCCATTGGCGGCAGAAGGAGAAGGCAAGGACCTTGGGGGGGGGGGTACCCCCCAAGGGACTTTTGTCACCTTGTAGCGGTGGTCGGTGTAGGATTTCCGCAGAGTTTTCTCTCTTAGATTTCTGATGCCTCTTTCTGTCTGAGTTTCCGGATTTTCTGCAGTCTATTGTCTGTGTGTCTGCTGTTTGTGATGATCCTTTCTTCTTGGAGAGCTCTCCTATTTATAGGCTTTTAGGTGGCCATTTAGGAGGGTTTATGAGCCTTGATTGTCATAAAGCTACATAAAGGGAGGAGTTACAAAATTGAATTCTTTATTTTGTAACTCCTTTTTCTTGGCTTCTGATTGGCCGGAGGAGATTGAGGGCATTTAATCGCCTTTAATCGCCATGATGGGAGGAGTTTCATGGGTTAAATGCCATGAATCTTTTGACTTGTAACTCCCGGATGCTTGCTTCTGATTGGTCCGTCCAAAGATTGCAATAAAGCTAGTCAATTAATCGCATTAAGTGGTCGCCGAGCATCTAAAGAGTCGCGGGCCGTGCCGTGTCTTTTGGGATTCTTTTGGTGATGATCATCGATGGATCTTCATGTAGATCGACATCAGATGACCATGTAATTTCAGGTGTTTGTTGCCAACAGCGGGTCGGTGTCATATGCCCTGTCGATTTCTCGATCGGTCGGGTAGAAAGCACACTTTTTTTGGTTGACCGGGTGGCGATCAATATTATTTTCGATACTCTTGATGATTGACCCGTGTTTTGGATGGATGTCAGAGGATTTGGTGTCTCAAAAGCATGAATTTTGGAAAGTACGAATCGTGAAAAAACGGCGAAAACCGGGGTTTCCGGGGCCTTCCCGGCGACCCCGGGTTCCAGGGTCGCAGGGGGTTTTCCCCCCTTTTTGTCCCGTTTTGTGTCCCTTTTTTGCTGTTTTTCGATTCTTTTTTCTTCTGTATTTTTCCTTGACATTTTTGACCATTTATTGGCCTGATTTCCCTGTAGGAAACCTGATGAGAATCCTTGCATTTTATTTTGCAAAGTTTCCAATTTCCTGAGAAAGCCGAAGAGTTTGTCGCGCAGAGCTGCCGATTTTCCGTCAGAAGCTGAGACTGGGTCAAACGATGTCGGAATGACCTGAAATTTGGTGTGAAGCCTCCTGAGCAATAAATAAGACCAACCATAGGCTTTTGTTTGAGTTTTGAAGCCGTTTGGGGTCCTATCACCAGTAGACTTGCTTTTGTCGCGATGAAGATGTCGCGGTTTGATGTGCGGTCAACCGATGTCCGATTGACTTGAAATTTGACAGGGAACCTATTGGAGTAATTTTAAGATGATCCATAGGCTCTATCTTGGAAACCATGGTCCTGGAGAGCTTTGCCGTCGAGAGGCCTGATTTGGCTTCCGAGCGTCAAACTATGGGCAAATGTTGTCGAAATGACCTGAAATTTGACGTGTAGCCCTTTATAAGCATTTTGAAGCTGTCCATGTGCTCTATCTGATGAGTAATGACCTCGGTGGTTCTCGTCGTCGAGAGGCTTGATTTAGCTGTTCGAGGGTTGATGTAGGGTCAAACGTTGTCGGTTTGACTCGGAACTTGACGTGGAGCCTTTTGGAAGTATTTTGAGACCATCCATCGGCTCTGATCGAAGATTTGGTGTCTCCGATGCTTTTGCCGCCGAGAGCTCCTTTTCGGCTGTCGGAGAAGCGAAGTTAGGCCAAATGATTTTGAAATGGCCCGAAACTTCTTGTGTACTCCCTTTTAGCTATCTTGAAGAATCTTGCAGTTTTTGTTTGATTCTGACAAGATTTGATTTTTTGAAAGTAGCATTGCCTATTTATGGCAAGTTGCGACTTCATGTAGCTCTTTGGATCTTGAAGAGGCAAAGTGACATTTTTGGTGTCAACAAATGCCCCCTCGAGGTACAGCGACGAGTTGCTTAACTTTTGTAGTCGATGTGCCTCGAAGAGATTTTTGAAGGAGAGCCTGTGACTTGACCAAGAGTCTTTGAGCAGTCTTTCTTTTTGGTATTTGTAGCCTTTTGAGCTTCCAGGGGAATTTTATGGTAGTGAAAGGGATCACGTACCATCTCGAGGCAAAGTTTTGAAGATGACATCAAGGATGTGGATTTGGGTTTTGACCTTGTGACCTAACAGGCTGTATGTGGCAGGTTAGGGGGCCGGGTTTGGTTTTGATCGTGTGACCCAACAAGCTGTATGTGGAATGTTGGGGGATCAATTTTGGTTTTGATCTTGTGACCTAACAGGCTATATGTGGCAAGTTAGGGGATCAGGTTTTGGTTTTTGGTTTTGGTGGAATGTCAATTTCAAGATTTTGGCTCAATTTGGTATATGAGGCTGGATGGTTTGATTTTTGGAAGCTCATGGGGCTTGAAATTTTCTTTGTATGGTCCAATCAACTCAAAAGAGGCATGGAACCATTTTTGTATGCTCTTGGTAAGAGGGATTTCTCTTTGACTAAAAGCCTAAAATCTTTTTTTTTTTTAGTGCCTAGGTGGTCAAACCTGGCTCATGTGGGCTAACCCTTGGGACCTTAAGCTTTTGAAATGGCTTAGATCTCATATGGTGTCATTTTTGTAAAGAATATCCAAAATATCTCATTTGGATAGAGAATATCTATGAATATCTTTACTTGGAGAGAATCTCTCATATTCCCTTTATTTTGGGATAGGATATCTCAAGATATCTTTCTTTTGGGAAAGAATCCTTCATCGATCCTATCTATTGGGAGAAAATCTCTCATTGATTTCTTTTTGGGAGAAAATCCTTCAAGATATCTTTCTTTTGGGAAAGAATCTTTCTAATCTCTTTCTTTTGGTAAGGTTACTAATTAGTA
Organism: Litsea cubeba; assembly: GCA_012931725.1. NCBI lineage: Eukaryota > Viridiplantae > Streptophyta > Magnoliopsida > Laurales > Lauraceae > Litsea > Litsea cubeba. Next base: position 43,445,025 of record CM022947.1, on the reverse strand, counting down.
ACACTTACCTTTTTCTTCTTTCCTTCTTTGGTTTGCTCTCTTCTATAAAAGTAAGGAGGAGGTTGGATCTCTTGCTCTTATTACTTTCTTTTGCAATAATCTCAAGAGGGCTTCAAGACCAAGAGTTCTTCTTTTTCAAGATCTTCAAGACTTTTCTTCTTCTTCTCCATCAATGGCTTCAAGTAAGTTCCCTTTTTCAAGAAAACTCCATTGTAGGAAAAAAAAGTTCTTTCTTTTTTTTTTTGTTTCTTTCTTTTCTTTTCTTTTTTTTTCACGTGTTTGCTTCTTTTTTTTTCACACGTTTTTTTTTTGCTTTCTTTTCTTCTTTTTTTTTGTTTTGTTTTGTTTTTTTTTTGTTTGTGGGCCGTACGGACAGATCCGTACGGATCTGGCCGTACGGCCACGTGGCCAGTGGGCCACGGCCTGTGGGCCAGCCCCTTTTTTTTTTGTTTTCTTTCCCTCCCTTTTTTTTTTTGAGAAAGTTTCTTTTCTTTTTTTTTTGTTTTCTTTCCCCCCTTTTTTTTTTTGAGAAAGTTTCTTTTCTTTTTTTTTTTTTTCTTTTGCTCATCATGATAATGCCCCCTTTTTTTTTGGCAAACCTAGATGTTCATGCATGCATTCAATTGTAATTTAAATTTGTAGCATGATGTGATAGCATACCTGAAAGTTTTCGCAAATTTGGGAATTTGGAGCTCGCAGCAATGTTGAGCCCTTCCTGATTTTGCGGAGACTTTGAGGTTTCGAAAGTTTGGAGTTTCGGAGCTCGCAGCGATGTTGAGCCCATCTTCAAGCTTTCTATTTCTTTCAGGATAGTTCCTTTTCTTCGGAATTGCCCCGTCATCATGTCAAAATCTCGCCAGATTTTTAGCGAGATTCTGTCATTTTGATGTTTGATCTTTTTCTTTTCCATCCTTTGCAGGTGGTTCCTCCAGAACGAACAAGGGTAAAGAGCCTGCTACAAGCGTACCTCGTCGATCTTCTAGATCTTCTAATCCGGCCGTTCAGCAGGCCTTTGAGAAGGTCCAGTATGTTGAGAGAAATTTGGAAGAGTGCGACTCCCTCAACAGAGATGAGATGAGGCAGCGACTGATCGCTCTCAAGGGAGAGGAATTCTATAAGATCATGGTAAGCAGTCGTCCATGGGTGATGGAAGATCAGAGCATTTTGCCCAAGCCTACCTTCTTCTTTGGTGATGCAGTCCCTGATGACATGACATACCAGAGGAGATGTTTTCAGTTCTCTTTCACAGCAGATGGTGAGAAGAAGACTGTTGTTACCCGATCGACGTTTGATCGCACCGTCTCGATTCTGAGCCTTGCCCCCACGTGCCCTAAGAGGGAAGATCCTCCAAGCTGGGTGAGAAGGACAAATGTAATCAAGACCGGGGTTTTTGTTGGCGGTTCTCCTGGATATACGGAGAGGTCGCCTGTTGACATGGACCTTTTGATGCCATCCAGCGGCTACCAGGGCTCTGATTATCCGTTGGTCGATTTGAGACCGGTGGCCCTTGGTATTTTCAGCGGTGACGGCAGCAATTGGATCAAGCCTTTTCGACTTCGCGGCCGTTTCAATGCTGACTCCGAGTGGAAGTCGTGGACTGATCGCGTCCTGCTGATTGGTGGCGCCGTTTTAAAGGAAGCCGGGATTTTTGATGCGGTCCGTGCCTTTAGGGAGACCGTGATCTTTTCCGACGAGGCCTTCATGGCTATGCTGGAATCATTCCTCCCACAAACCAATACCTTCGTTGTGACGAATGGTGAGATTGGTTTTTCTTTGAAGGAGCTGAGTGTCATTACTGGATTGCCCATCCTCGGCAAACTCTATGAAGAGTTTATGCCGATTGACTGCATCCTCGAGGGGCAGTCTGAGGAGTTCAGGCTTCTGTACTTTCAGCTCGTCGCTTTCTATGATTTTTTGAAGGAGAAAGAGGGTTTGAAAGTTAGATCCAGCAGTTGGAAGAGTTCTAGCTCTTCATTCCCCAACTTTTTTGATAGCAGGGAGTCTTTTAATGGCGTGACCCAGGAAGCCGGAGCTTAGGATCCAAGTTCAAAGAAGATCTTGGCCATGCAAGAAGAGTTGAGAGATTTCTGTGCAAGTACAAACGCCATATGTCCTGACATTGCACTGCGGAGAGATCTCGCTGTTTACCTCACTTATTGGCTTGGTGAGGCTATTTTTGCTGGAGGACATGGAACGCACATCAGGCCGCATTACATTTTTTTCCGGCTTGTCAGATGGCGTTTGGAGAGCAGCTTGCTTTGGTGCCAGCTCTTTACTCCTACCTGTGTACCGAATTGCAGGCTGCTGCTTTTTTGGTTCGGCTTGGGCTTCCCATGAATAGGGTATTTTCAGCCCACATCTTTTATTCGTGGTATGTATACCACTGTCCTGGCTTCCACCGGCTGGGTGCCGCACAGGATGATGATCCTCTGATGATTCGACTGGCTAAGGGCAAAGCCGTGTCCGAATCACTTTTGTTTGCCCGCATGAGGATCCGACGGTTCAGGGACGTCGAGATGGGGCAGTCTTCAGTAAAGCTTTCTCCGGAGTTGCGGAAGAAGGCTTTTGATTTTGGTGTCTCCCGAGACTCTACCAGGGCGGGGTCGGGAAGGCATTATTCCTTGACGAATGTAGAGAGAGAGTGGCTTTTCAGCATACGTGTCGGCATGATGGTGTACCGCAGACATCTTTTCGTCGACATCCAGCCGTATGTACCCTCTCGCTTTGCTTTGCAGCTGGGCTTTTCTCAAGGCGTTGTTGGAGCGCCTTCAAGCATGGTGAAGCGCTTTGGAGGCTTACAGGATGGGAGAAATGCATGGGCTTTCTATAGTGCTGAAGATACTACAGCCATGATTTCTTATCCTGTGTTGCTGACTTCCCGGACTGCCGGCTTTGCGAAGTGGTTCGCGGAGAGCTTTTTGGCATATCGGGGGCTTTCCCAGAAGGAGCTTGATGTGAAGCTGGCATCTGGAAAGGGCCTTGGAAAGTCGGATGGCGTCCGGCGAGAGGAAGTTTGGGCCTTCCTTTCTGGAGAGAAGCACAAGATAGGCTTTCTCGGTGACCAGGGCGTCATTGGTTCTGAAGCTGTTCGAAAAATACCTGATGAGGCTTTAGAGCAGCTAGAACAGGAGGAAGCCGAACTTGGCGCTTGGATGCAAGTGGCACAGAGGCAAGCTTCCGTGGAGTCTACTGGCAAGAGTAGACCGTCCAGTGAGGAGTCAAGTGGGAAACCTGACTCTGACAGCGGGGCAGGTTCCTCTAAGAAGCGAGCCCGCCGGAGTAAGAGGAGGAGGAGTCATCATCGCAGTAAGGGGCAGCATGAGGACTCTCCTGACTTGGAAGTTCCTCTTTCTATCAATGAGGATGTGCCAGTGGATGCTGACGAGCCTCCAGAGAAGAGAAGCCGAGAAGAAGAGACCGTCGGTGAAGGTATGATTCTTCCTTTTTCTCTTTCCATTTGTTTTCATGGGATTTTTCCATGTCCTGATTTGCTTCTTGTTTCTGTTGGAAATAGGGTGGGCCTCTAGGATAGGTTTCAAAACTTTTGACCCACTTGACGCAGGGATCAACTATCCACAAGGCTATAAAACCCAATCCAAGATCTATGTCCTCAATCTCAGTCATTATGATCAGTAAATACAATCTATCTAGAAGATAGAAACAGCAACTAACAAGCATCCATAATAATCTACAACATGCAAGGAAGTGGATTATACCTTTGGAGCTCGGTTGTGCTCTAATGGAGGAGTTGCGTCTTTCTTTGATGATGAAACGCTTTCACTAATCAAATAGGGATCTCCAAGACCTCTTGATCTTCCACGCTATGACCCGTATCAGATTCTCCTTTTTCTCAAGAAGATGGTGGGATCTCCAAGAGAAAACTACTAGGAACTCTAGGGAGGAACTAGAAAGAAAACTAGAAGAGGGAAGAGGAGAAGAGCTCGTGCAACATTTGCACTTAGAGAGCCTTGGGCGTGAATCCCAATGGAAGGAGCAAGCATGGACGTCCAAGGCATCCTCTCCTCTTATTTATAACTTTTGCAAGTTGTCTCTTCTTTACTAATTACAATAGAAGTCTTACTTCCATTAATTAGTAACTTACCATATCATAATTAGAAGTCTCACTTCAAATATGATTAGTATCTTTCTAATTCCTTTCTAATTAAAATAGAAGTCTCACTTCTACTAAAATTAGTAAGTCTACTATTACCACTATTAGAAGTCTCACTTCTACTAGAAATAGTAACTTTCCTTTAGAGTTCAACTAGAATTAGATACTTTCTAATAATTGGGCTAGCGTGGGGACCACTAGGGATTCCTTAGAAAGCTGGCTCCAACTAGGACACGCGACCCCACATCTCATGTGTAATCCGGGCCCACAGTTAATTGCAAATAACTCCACTATATAAATGCAATTGAACTCCAGTCTTAGGAATATTACATAGAAGACCCTAAACTTCCACATTACCACAAGTAGACCCCTCTATCAATATCCATGGATCAATTGGACCTGTCTTCCAAAATAGATCCATATCTTATTATCCTTGAGCCCCAATCAATTATAATGATCAATAGGTACCTTTCCAATTAACTCTTAATCGGAATGGGTGCGCACTTACCAATGATAAATCCATTAATTGGCACAAGGGGATATTAGAGATAGATTTCATCTTGACTATTGAATGTTCCCACAGCTCTACTACCACGTACCCAAATCACCGAGGTGTTGACCTACAGTTGGCCTCACTCATTGGTGACTCAAAGCAAATGAATAGATAGAAACCTGAGTTCATTATTGTCTCAGGATTGAGAGCCTATTGCTAGGGAATTATGAGAGCAGACCTTAAAATAAAGACAGTGTTTATAAGGTGCTTCTCATGGTCCTTCAATACATCCAATGTACCAACACTATGATCCAGAATCTTCCATTCTGATGATCGAGACAAATCACACTATCTCATAGTGATCAAAGTGCTGCAAACCTTGTCAGTATGAGATGTCCAGTCTCATCACTGGTTGTGAAGATATTTAAGTATAAGATTTGTCACACATGTCTCCCGTATGTGGATCTCATCCATGCACATGTGTTACATCTAATATACTTGTGGACCCCGGTTCATCTCATGAACCATCATGTCATTCGTATTGGTTATGTGCAAGTATGTAATAAATCACTATTCATCTCATGAAAGGAAAGCATGAATATACTGATAAATAAAGAAATTAATCAATTTATTATATCATCTACTGGATTGAGTCCATAAAACTAACAATCTCCCACTTGGGCTCAATGCCAGTTAGAGTTGCATCTCATGCACATCCCTTTTACATATAGCTCAAAGACTTTAGTAGTCAAAGGCTTAGTAAATGGATCTACTTGATTGTCTGCAGAGGCTATCTTAGTGATCGTACATCACCTCTTTGCACAATCTATCTGACCATGTACAACTTCCTCTGTACATGCTTTTTGGCTCTTGGGTTATTTGGACTTAATGACTGCCCTGCTGTCATCACAGTAAACTGTGATTGGCTGTCCTGCCAAAAATACCACTCCAAGTTCCATAAGGAATCTTTTGAGTCAATCTGCTACCTTAGCTACTTCTCAAGCTGCTACAACATAAGCACATACCCAGAAATTGATTTCCTGGAATCCTGATCTGACTAGAAGTCAGTATCTATGTAACCAACTGGTAATCAACTCATCACTGCTATAACTCAACAAGTGATCTCTAGTCCTTCTCAAGTATTCGAGAACACATCTTACAACAGTCAATGATAAAAACCTGGGCTAGACTGATATCTGCTGACTAGGCATACTGCGTGACAGATATCCGTTCTAGTACAAAGCATAGCTTACCGTACCAGAACCTTTATCTATGTACACATTATTGGGATAAGCCTATCATCCTATTTTTCCAGTCTCAATGGAAATTGATTCCTAGGATGTACCTGGCTTTTCCAAAGTCCTTTATTATCAAAAGTCTTAGCCAACCAAAACTTTTACTGTTGACGATATCCCTGTATCACTCCTTAGGAGAAGGATGTCGTCGACATATAATACCAGAAAAAACTACCCTGCGTTCTTGACTTTTCATTTACACATGACTTATCCGGATTCTGATAAAAATCAAGTGACTTGATTTCCTTAGTCAATACGGATGTTCCTGTTTCGGGATATCTGCATGAATCCATAAATGGACTTATGCAGCCTGCAAACTCTTCGCACTTGGTTATTAGCTATAGAACCATCTGGTTGCATCATATAGATGTCTTCCTCAAGATTGCCGTCGTGAGACGCTGTCTTGATATCCATTTGCCAAATCTCGTTACCGAGATGAACCGCAATGGATAAGAGTATCTGGATGGAACTCTTCCATCTAGCTCTCATTTTCTTTTGCAGACTTACTTGCACCTAATAGGTTTGCTATTGGCAGCAAGCCCACAAGTATCCAGACCTGATTAGAGTACAAAGACTCCACCTCAGCTTTCATAGCATCTAACCAACGTCCCAAAACTATGTCATTAACGGCTTTATCATAGTTATAGGGATCTTGTTCCGGTTACACCGGGATTGCCTTGTAAGACTTTCCCTAGACCGAGAACTGTCAAGGGTCCTGACAATACTCCCACTACGACAAGGCACTGGTGTAACTACTGGGTCAAATATGGCGGATTTTCTTAAAGTTTGGTTATTCTTGGATTTGGAATTTTTCTTTCTTAAATTTCTTCCAAGATAACCATTTCTAAAGATTTCCAGTTAATCTTATAATCTCCCTCTAGAAATCCGTATTGGTGCTACGAAGCACTTTTTTGCTCTCTGGGATTATAGAGCAACCAACCTTTAGTTCCTTTTTGGGATAGAATATAAACATATATATTTCCGACGTCGATTCCAACTAATCCGTCTTTTCCTTCAGCACGTGTGCTGGACAACCCTGAAAAACGTTGTAGACTAGGTTTTCACCCTGTCCATAACTCCCTGGGAGTCTCAAGTATAGACTTAGATGGAATGAGGTTTAGTATATATATTTCAGTTTCCATATCCCAAAATATAGGTAATCAGTAGAAACTTAATCATAGACTTGATCATATTTAAAAGAGTCTTGTTCCTTCTTTCTACTATTCCACTCTGTTGAGGCAAACCAGGAGCAGACTACTGGGATCAAATCCCATTTACTGATAAGTATCCCATAAACTTAGCGGAGAGATATTCGCCTCATCGATCTCATCGAAGAGTATTTATACTTTTACCTAATTGCTTTTCCGCTTCCGCTCGAAACTCTTTGAACTATTCAAAAATCTCGGACTTGCGGTGCATAAGGTATATGTATCCATATCTCGAGTAATCATCGGTGAAAGTGATAAAATACTCGTATCAATCTCTCACTCTAATATTATGAGTCCATACACATCAGTAAACACTAACTCCAATAAATCTTTGGCTCGACTGCCCTTAGATGAATAAGGGTCTTTTGGTCTTTTTGCCTTCCAGACAGGATTTGCAGATAGGCATTGATTCTACCACCAATGAAGGCAAGATACCATCTTTCACTAGCATGTCGATCCTGTTTAGGTTTATATGACCTAGCCTCTTCGGTGCCAAAGTTTGTTGGATTAGATGAAGGTGACTAACTCTTTAATGATGGTCTATTATTAACATCAGCATCATGTATCTCATACATTGTGGGAGTTAACAAATAAAAGCCATTGATTACCTTGTCAGAATATATAAGAGTACCGCTCCTCTTTAGGACGATTTAATTACCAAAAGTAACAGAATAACTCTTATTCATCATACTAGAAAATTAAAATTCCGTCTTAAAACGGTACATATAATGTATCTGACAAAAATCAACTTAATATTTGAAAGCAACTAAGTTACTACTCCTACTGACACTGCTTCTGCCTTGGCTTCCGATCCCAGGTTAATACTGATTTCCCTGTCATTGATCCTCCTGGTTACCTGTAACTCCTACAACATATTACTGATGTAATTAGTTGCACCAAAGTCTACAAACCAAGATTCTGAAGTACTAGTTGAAAAACTATATTCAGAAACAAATGACTCAATCATACCTGAGGTCTTTTCCTTTGACAGAAATCGTGGACAATTCCTCCTCCAATGTCCCGTCATACCACAGTGGAAACACTTTCCCTTTGCTCCCTTACCCTTGACCTTGGCCACACCACTAGTGGAACCATGCTCCACCTTAGGACCTTTGATGACTGATTTTTTCTTGCTATCCCGGTCTTTGCCTTTCGGTTTAGACTTAGCAAATGACTTTTCTGTCATGAGGGTAGTTGATTTTTTCTTCATGATTTCCTCAAACACTACCAGCTGGCGAGACAGCTCAGCTATGGTCATTTCCAATTTATTATAATTGATCTCGAAATGTTTGAATGAGTCCGGTAGTGATTGAATGATCATGTCGATCTGCGATTCTGTATCAATCATAATCCCCAGTACATCTAACTCATTTAATATAAACTTCATTTGTAACAAATGTTTTTGTACTGGGGTTCCCTCAGCCATCTTTGTCTCCATCAGCACTTTTATAGCAACCTGCCTAGCAGGCCTAATCTGGTCTGCAAACATCTCCTTTAAGTTCGATATAATATCGTATGCTGACTTATAGGATTGATGTTCTTCTTGCAAAACAGTAGACATGGATGCCTGAATAAAACATCTGGCCATCTCATTGTTTTTGGTCCACTTGGTGTAAAAGTTTTTCACAATCTGTGGTGCATCAGGCTCAGGCTCAGGAAGGGGGGGGTATTAGAAGGACATATTTGCAATTTGAAGATGTCAAGATAATATCCAGGTTCCTTTTCCAGTCTACATAGTTGGATCCCATCAACTTGTTCTGGTTGAGGATGGTCGCAAGTGGATTGAAAGTATTCGAATTCATGCTGTATAATTTAAAGCACATAACCATACATTCAATGAAAGAATATAAATGACATTAGGATTTAGTATTCTACCAAATTCATATGGGAATCCTCATAAGCACTGAATTTAGAATACATCGGAATCCCAATCCCTTAGGGCATGCCTCCTAGGGGAGTGCGTATGTCCTTGGATTGGTGCGGATCAAAGTTCGTCAAAATTGGAATTAAGACTAAGTATCCATGATCCCCATCATTCATTATCATCTAGGTATCTCATACCAAATAATGTATGACTCCCGATTTGCTTTGGTTTCTAAAATACATGAGGCAAATCCTAGGGGATACTACATCATTATTTTAGTTAAGTGTGACCCACCAACTAGCATTGTATGACAACCGTTGTGAGCAGCTCCTCCTAGGGGAGTAAGCCCCTACCCCGTCTCACCAACACTATCCATAGGAGATCCATATCTAGTAACCAGACAAGTAAAAACCCTCCGAAGGAACGGCCACACTCTTGGTGGCGCGAGGCTAATACTTTCCTTACAATGAACCTATGGTGGAAAACCATGGGGATTTATCAATTTAAATACCCCGCTCCCACTTAATATTTTAGAATTGAGGATTTCCTTTTAAGGTATTAGGGCCCACATATATAAATATATGAATCATCAAATCATCTCATGATATGATCCAAGATTGGTTCTAAGTCAAGTTATTTTAAGGAAAGTCCTGTTTCTTAAATTAGTGTTACCAATGTGTCCATCTCATGGGACATCAACACTAATTAGAACTCTTTCCAAAATTAATTTGATTTGACCAATATTATTAACTTGCTATATTTGGATCAGATTTGGAAACATTCTAAATAAAGCATTCAACTATAAATAGAAAACGCTAAAATTAGAAACTAGTCCTCTCCTCCACATGGCCCATGCGGAATAGACTTCTTGGACTTCTAGACTTTCCAAAATTTTGGAATTGCTCAAACTCTTCGGGAAACTCCAAAACACCTTTGGCAATCTTCAAACTCTTTTGATTAGGAGTCCAACTTCACTTTCCTTCTTAGTCTCGGACATCGCCATAATTTACAAATTTAGAAAATTACATAAATTCCTATGTCTTTACGATGAGACTTACATGATAATCTATTAATGGAAATAAAAGGCTCATAGGGAATTTCACCATGCCTTGCCCTAAACCGGGAAAACAAGGAAACCATGATGCCCTTTACAACTTGCCAAAAATAAACATTCAACCATAAAAGAAAGTAAAAGACTTGTGGGCCATATGGAGAGGACATGATAACCTGCATGTTAGTATCTCATACTAGTAAAGCAACTCACAAAATCGCGTTACCAAACAATAATGGAAAGACAGGATGCCAAATATTGCCACTACTGTGATTCATGCCCCCTACGCAGAGGGGGTCCGGGGGTGTCCCCCGGCGGGGTTCGAGCTGTTCGGTCGACCGGCCTCAGTGTCAGTCTGTTCGGTCGACCTACTAGAGGGTTCGGTCGACCGGCCTCAGTGTCTTCGGTCGACCGACCAGAGGGCTCGGTCGACCTGCCTGACGGAAATCTGCAAGTTGGGTTTTTCAATTTCGTGTCCAACCATCTCCAAAACTCTTCTGAAGATTTCCAATGGCTTCCTACCATCATTCCATCATTGTTAAACCCTTATGTGACTATCCAAACATGGATTTACTAATTGTCCAAGCAAAACCATCAAACTGATCCATACATAGCCCTTGATCTATCCTCTTCGCATCTCATGTAAAGATTAGATCAAGCTTACTGATCTAACATGATAAGAGATGAGGTAAGGCTCTGATACCAATTGTTGGAAATAGGGTGGGCCTCTAGGATAGGTTTCAAAACTTTTGACCCACTTGACGCAGGGATCAACTATCCACAAGGCTATAAAACCCAATCCAAGATCTATGTCCTCAATCTCAGTCATTATGATCAGTAAATACAATCTATCTAGAAGATAGAAACAGCAACTAACAAGCATCCATAATAATCTACAACATGCAAGGAAGTGGATTATACCTTTTGGAGCTCGGTTGTGCTCTAATGGAGGAGTTGCGTCTTTCTTTGATGATGAAACGCTTTCACTAATCAAATAGGGATCTCCAAGACCTCTTGATCTTCCACGCTATGACCCGTATCAGATTCTCCTTTTTCTCAAGAAGATGGTGGGATCTCCAAGAGAAAACTACTAGGAACTCTAGGGAGGAACTAGAAAGAAAACTAGAAGAGGGAAGAGGAGAAGAGCTCGTGCAACATTTGCACTTAGAGAGCCTTGGGCGTGAATCCCAATGGAAGGAACAAGCATGGACGTCCAAGGCATCCTCTCCTCTTATTTATAACTTTTGCAAGTTGTCTCTTCTTTACTAATTACAATAGAAGTCTTACTTCCATTAATTAGTAACTTACCATATCATAATTAGAAGTCTCACTTCAAATATGATTAGTATCTTTCTAATTCCTTTCTAATTAAAATAGAAGTCTCACTTCTACTAAAATTAGTAAGTCTACTATTACCACTATTAGAAGTCTCACTTCTACTAGAAATAGTAACTTTCCTTTTAGAGTTCAACTAGAATTAGATACTTTCTAATAATTGGGCTAGCGTGGGGACCACTAGGGATTCCTTAGAAAGCTGGCTCCAACTAGGACACGCGACCCCACATCTCATGTGTAATCCGGGCCCACAGTTAATTGCAAATAACTCCACTATATAAATGCAATTGAACTCCAGTCTTAGGAATATTACATAGAAGACCCTAAACTTCCACATTACCACAAGTAGACCCCTCTATCAATATCCATGGATCAATTGGACCTGTCTTCCAAAATAGATCCATATCTTATTATCCTTGAGCCCCAATCAATTATAATGATCAATAGGTACCTTTCCAATTAACTCTTAATCGGAATGGGTGCGCACTTACCAATGATAAATCCATTAATTGGCACAAGGGGATATTAGAGATAGATTTCATCTTGACTATTGAATGTTCCCACAGCTCTACTACCACGTACCCAAATCACCGAGGTGTTGACCTACAGTTGGCCTCACTCATTGGTGACTCAAAGCAAATGAATAGATAGAAACCTGAGTTCATTATTGTCTCAGGATTGAGAGCCTATTGCTAGGGAATTATGAGAGCAGACCTTAAAATAAAGACAGTGTTTATAAGGTGCTTCTCATGGTCCTTCAATACATCCAATGTACCAACACTATGATCCAGAATCTTCCATTCTGATGATCGAGACAAATCACACTATCTCATAGTGATCAAAGTGCTGCAACCTTGTCAGTATGAGATGTCCAGTCTCATCACTGGTTGTGAAGATATTTAAGTATAAGATTTGTCACACATGTCTCCCGTATGTGGATCTCATCCATACACATGTGTTACATCTAATATACTTGTGGACCCCGGTTCATCTCATGAACCATCATGTCATTCGTATTGGTTATGTGCAAGTATGTAATAAATCACCATTCATCTCATGAAAGGAAAGCATGAATATACTGATAAATAAAGAAATTAATCAATTTATTATATCATCTACTGGATTGAGTCCATAAAACTAACAGTTTCTGCTTTTCTTTTTTTTTTTTAGCAGAGGAAGACTTGGTGATGCCTGAGGTCCCAACCGATGAGGTGGTGACGGATCCTGTCGGGCCACCTGAAGAAGAACCGAGGGACTCTGGAGTGAATCCAAAATCTCCAATTTGTATGACACTTTTTGCTTTTTTTTTTGTCTGTGACTTGGTTTGCTAACATTTTTCTTGCCAGCTGACTTGCCACAGGATTCCGATGACTTTGAACCATCGATGGACGCAAATGTTGATGATGCTTCCAATGAGTTCATGGAGGAAGAAAGTGTTCCGCCAGTCGTTGAAGAAGGTATTTTGTAGTTATAACCCTGATAATGATTTTCAGACAGGATCATATTCATACCTTTTTGTGTTTCTTTGGCAGGTTTTGAAGTGACAGAGGAGGATCCGTCGCTTCCAGAGCAAGGGATGCCAGAGGTTGATCCAGAGGTAGAGACTCTTGGGACCAGCTCTGACAATGTTGAGGAGATTCCTCGTGCTGAGATTCCTTCCCGAGCAGGAGCAGCTTCAACTGGAAAGAGTTTTTTTGTTACTCTTCCAGCAGATGATGACATGAGCGGCCGACCAACGGAGTTGGGCGAATCTTCAGCTGGGCCATCTCTTCTTTTTGCGAAGAAGGTGGTGGTGCGGGTTCTGAGCTCTTGGATTGAGACTCTCTTTTCTGGGCACTTAGAAGCCGGATTTAGCATGATCCAGCATGTGCGTGAGATTCTCGGTGATGCTGAAGAGGCTGGTCTGGATGTCACAGATGCCAGGGCGATCGTTGATAGGATCATTGAGCTGGGTGACAGGTGGTTTGAGACCATGGGTTTTCCTGATGACCAGTTCTTCAAGGAGATGTTCCCGGACCCTGCGGATAGGGCTCAGTCTAACCTGGATGAGGCTAAAGAAAGCAGGAAGCAGGCAGTCTGAGAGAAGAACTTAGAAGAGCTAACCATCATCGGGCTGACACATGACCTTAACATCCTTGATAGGGAGGTCGATGAGGCCAGGAAACGTCTTGAGCATCTGCAGGCACAAGTCGCTGCCAAGTGGACTACAATAACAGAGGCTCGTGACAGGAGGAATGCTCTGATTCGCCGGGTTGCAGATGCCAATCGAGTTCTTGAAAGGAAATCTCAAGATAGCGAACGATGGCAAACTGCTCGGGATAATCTTCCCGGTGCGAAAGAAGGGTTTCAACCCACCCCAGCATCTCATGGCAAGTACTTGAAGAATCGTGCCCTGGAATCCTTAACGGCCGAGGCCAAAAGTTTGCTTGAGGAGCTGAACTCTTGGCTGGAGACCATTTTTGATTGAGCTCCTGTATTATTTTTTTTTTACAGAAACCATCCTTCTCTCTTTTTTGGTACCACTTGTATTTTTTTGGTACTTACTTTTTTGTAGTGCTTGTGAACACTTTCTTTTTTTTTGGTACCACATGTATTTTTTGGTACTCTTTTTTTTGTAGTGCTTGCGAACACTTTCTTCTCTTTTTTTTTTGTTATCCCTACGCTCACTTGAATCTTTTTGTGATAAAAGTAATTGCTAAATGGGATGCCTTCTTTTTTTGTTATCCCTACGCTCACTTGAATCTTTTTGTGATAAAAGTAATTGCTAAATGGGATTTGATCAAAAGGTTGTCATTTTGTGAAAATCTTTTGTCAAATGATTGTTTTGGCATGGAAGCCAGGTTTTTGTTTGTGGCATGGAAGCCAATTTTGGCATGAGAGCCAGCTTTTTTTTTGTGGCATTGATAGCCGAGTTTTTTTTTTGTGGCATCTATAGCCTGTTTTGGTGGCATTGATAGCCGAATTTGTGGCATTGATAGCCGGTTTTTGGTGGCATTGATAGCCTGTTTTGTTTTGGTGGCATTGATAGCCGGTTTTTTGAAATCCAAGTTTTTGTGGCATTGATAGCCGGTTTTGTTTTGGTGGCATTGATAGCCGGTTTGTGGCATTTAGCCTGTTTTGTTTTGGTGGCATTGATAGCCGGTTTGTGGCATTTATAGCCTGTTTTGATGGCATTTATAGCCGGTTTGGTTTTCAAAAATGATAGTATCGACTAAAAGTCGCCTCCCTGCTGAATGTTCTTACAAGTATCGATGGAATGTCGCATCCTTGCTCATTCGGTTGCGAGTATCGATGAAATGTCGCATCCTCGCGGATTTGGGTGCAAGTATCGATGGAATGTCGCATCCTTGCTTTTCAAAAATTTTTGTTTTGCGGGTACTGACTTGATGTCGTTTCCCCATGATTTTTGAAATTTGTGGTTTTCTCGAACCTTTGGGTTATGGATATCAACTAAAATGTTGCGTCTCCATGGTTTTGGATTTTGCAAGTATCGATGAAATGTCGCTTCCCTGCGATTTTGGAAGTGTCGAACATGGTTCATATGCTTCCGATTTGTGTGAGTATCGACTAAGCGTCGCTTCCTCGCAGTTTTTTGAAAAACCATTTTTTTTTTGTTTAAAGACACGAGGGTCATAAGTTTTGACCTAAAACCATTTTGGCGGTAAAAGGCAGGGTGGACTAGGGTGGAAATCCCTGAATCCGGATTTTGTTTCGAACCATGAATTTTGGGTTCAAGGGTTGAAAATTTTGGTCCAGTTAGGGAAAGGTTCCTAAACTTGGATATTTTTTTTTGAACAATGAAACGATGAAAGTAAGCATTGTTTTAAATTTCTAGAAATTTCAACATTTGATATGAAAATTCTAAAAAAAAGGGTGGGTTTAGCGAGCGTTGTACCTGGAAACCGGTTTTGGCCGTACAGACATTGCTCTTACCCAGTTGGTAAGTCTTCAAGGGCAAGTACCGCTTTAAGAACTTGTCGTTGATGGGCAGCATACATCTGTCACCTTCCATGTTTAGGAGTGCGTATGCGCCGTTGGAGAAAACCTTGTCGATGACGTAGGGTCCCTCCCATTTTGGCTCAAATTTGCCTTTGGATTTATGAGCGAAGACCATTGGTCTTTTTACCGCAAGAACCAAGTCACTCTTTTTGTAGGCGCGTTGCCTGACCTTTTTATCGAAAGATCCTGCCATGCGTGCTTGGTAAAGTTCAATGCTTTGTTGAGCTTCGAGCCGTCTCTCATCGAGATTGTCCAGCTCATGGAGTCGCAGTTTGACATTGCTTTCTTGAGTCATGTCATTTTGCAAGGATACCCTCAAGGAAGGAATTTGTACTTCCAAGGGTACGACAGCTTCGCATCCATAGACCAAGGAGAATGGTGTGCTATGGGTTGGTCCTCGAACGGTGGTTCGATAGGCCCACAAAGCTTCAGACATTTTGTCGCTCCAGTCTCTTTTGTGACTAGAGACCATTTTTTTGAGGATTTTGCAGAGTGTCTTGTTGAAAGCTTCTGCTAACCCGTTTGCTGCCGGATTGTATGGAGTCGAAGGACAGCTTTGGATTTTGTATTTGTCTAAGAACCTGTAGAATCGATGATCCCGAAATTGTGGTCCGTTATCATGGACGAATCTTTTGGGTATGCCGAAACGACAAATGATGTTGGTGCGCAGGAACTGAAGGACCGATGAGGTCTTCATTTCGTTGAACGCAAATGCCTCTGACCACTTGGAGAAATAATCCGTAGTGGCGAAGATGAAGCGATGACCTTTGCTCGAAGGGGGAGAAATAGGACCTATGATGTCCATACCCCAGGCTTCGAAAGGCCATGAGATCACTATAGGATGCAGCCATTCTGGAGGCATGTGAATGTAATCTCCATGAATTTGGCATTGTTGGCAGCGCTTAGCAAATTGCATTGCGTCAGCTACCATGGTAGGCCAGTAATATCCTAACCTTTTTATCTGATCATAGAGCTTGGGTCCAGCCTGATGAGCTCCGCAAAGACCAGCATGAACTTCTTTGAGTGTTTCTTCAGCCTCTTGTTGTGACAAGCAGCGTAGAAGTACTCCGTTGAAGGATTTCCTATAAAGGATTTTTGAAGGAATATCCAAATGAAAGCTTGGGGTTCGCCTTTGGGTGCTTACCCGTTCTTTTGGATCTTCAGGTAGGAGTCCGAACATAATGTAATCAATGAATGGATCCCTCCAGTCGCCGATTGAAGTTTGAAGGATTGAAATCCGACTCCCGACCACTTGGTGGCATTCAGCCACTGCTTGGTGTGTGTTAAGAGGAGGAAGGATTCTTCTTTCGCACACTGTGATTTGCATATTTTCCCCTTCCTGGATTGCCATGGATGCGGCAAGTCCGGCTAGGGCATCTGCACGTATGTTTTCACCTCTACGAATGTGGGTGATGTGACAAATGTTAAACTTTTACAGAAGTGATTGTGCCTTGTTGTAGATGGCAACAAATCTGGCTTCCTGACTTCAAATTTCTGATTCATCTGGTTGACGATCAGTTGAGAGTCTCCAAAGACTTCCAGCATGGTGATACCGGATTCGATGGCGAGTTCCAATCCTAAGATCAGAGCTTGATATTCAGCTGCATTGTTTGTGCATGGTTCCAGTAGCGAGAAAGCGTGTGGAATCATGTATTTGTCGGGGCTAACAAAGAGGATGCCAACTCCCGAGATCAGCTGTCTTTTTTTCATTTGTCCTGGTTGCACCGTCAAAGTACATGTCCCAGGAGGCACTTTGTGAGAAAGTCTCCACATTGTAGACTGGTTTCGTCTAGGAGATCATCTCTAGCGGAGAATCTTTAGGCAATGGATGCTCTGCGAGGAAGTCCGCTAGAGCTTGCCCTTTGATTGCTTTTTGTGGTACATACCCTAATATCAAATTGTGACAAAAGGATGGACCATTTTGCTAGTCGAGCATTGAGAGAACCTGCCTTTGTGACAAGGACCTTCAAGAGGTCGACCCTCGAGACCAGGTATATTGTGTTGGAAAGCAAGTAGTGACGCAACTTTTGTACGGCGAACATCACTGCAAGACATTCTTTTTCGACTGGAGAGTAGCGATGCTCTGCACCTACTAGCATGCGACTGAGGTAATATAGAGCAGCTTCTTTTCTTTGATCATTTTCTTGCGCAAGCAGACCTCCCAAAGAGTGATCAAGGGCTCTTGTGTACAAGATGAATGGTTTTCCAGTGGTAGGAGCAGCTAACACTGGAGGTTTTATCAGGTATGACTTGATGTCTTGGAAAGCAGCTTCACAGTCAGCATCCCAGACAAAGTTTACACCTTTTTTCATCAATCGGGAGAATGGACGGCATTTCCCCGAAAGATTGGAGATGAACCGTCTGATGTAGGCCAATCTCCCTTGAAGCCCTTTGAGTTCTCTCAAGGTTCTTGGAGAGGGCATTTCTAGAATGGCTTTGACTTTTATGGGGTCAAGCTCTATTCCAGCTTTCCGAACTAAGAATCTGAGGAACTTACCCGACGAGACGCCGAAGAAGCATTTCAAAGGATTCATTCGCAGTTTGTGTTTGCGAAGCCGGAGGAAGACTTCTCGAAGGTTTTCGAGATGATCTTCTTTTCTTTTGCTTTTGACAGCGAGGTCATCAACGTAACATTCAACCGTCTTGTGCTGCATATCTTGGAATATTTTCATCTTAGCCCTCTGATATGTGGCACTTGCATTTTTCAGACCAAATGGCATGACAGTGTAGCAATACACGCCAAATGGGGTCCGAAAAGATGTATGTTTTTCATCTTCAGGATGCATCTTTATCTGATTGTAGCCAAAGAAACCATCCATGAATGTCATTCGCTCGAATCCACAGATGTTATCAATCATTACCTCTAGTATGGGGAGCGGAAATTCATCTTTAGGGCATGCGCCATTCAGATCTCTATAGTCAATACAGACCCTGATCTGCTCGTTCTTCTTTGTCACGGGGACAATGTTGGCCAACCATTCAGGATGTTGTTTCTCACGGATGAAGCCGACGCTTTTGAGTTTTTGAACTTCTTGGTCAATTTTATCCATCACATCTGGATGGAATCTTCTTTGGCCTTGCTTGACAGGCTTGATGTCTTCTTGAAGATTGAGTTTGTGAACCGCTATTTTGGGGTCTAAGCCTGGCATTTCAGCGTAAGACCACGCAAAGCAATTAACGAACTCACGAAGAAAGGCGATAAACTCGGGTAACTCATCATCCTTTATATTCTTGCTTATGAATACAGGACGTGGGTTATCTGGTGTTCCCAAGTCTATCTTTTGAACAGGATCTTCTGTTGGAAGGTTCGAAGGTGGTTCCTCCATAATATTTTCGGAGGCTTATAGCTCAACGAAACCTTCTGGGTTTTCAAAGGCATTTCCAGACCAAGGTTTTGTTCCTTTCCACGGGTCTTCTTGATCGGTAATTTTCCCAAGGCTTGCTATGAGATGATCCCAATCGCCTGTTGAAACCGGATCGAAGTAGGCTACTTCTTTTGGAGATGAGGGTTCTTCTGGGTCAGAAGTCCACACGTCTGTGCCATCGGACAACTCCTCTTCATTTTCGGAGAAATCGTGCCAATTGGATGAGCTTCCTGGATCTTTGTTAGGTGACTCATCAAAGAGATATCCAGGGAGATCGATGTCTTCATGGACTTGAGAAGTTGAGGCTTGGTCAGTATATTGACTTTTAAGCCTTTGTGTCAACTGTCTCAAGGGAGTGTCGGGATCATACCCTAACCCGTGTGAAGACTTTTCTACATAGCCATAGAGTCTCCAATCTTCCAGCTGGCTTTTGGTCAGGACGGGCCCCAATGGCGTGAGAATACCGCGTCCTTCTCCCAAACCGACTGGGTTTTGAGCGTCATAGCCCATTTTCTTCATAATAGCTTGTGCCACAGAACTGTATAAGGATAGTTGAGGCATACCTTTATTTTGGAAAGGTTCAAGCATGGAGTTTGATGAAGAAGCATCCGATCTATGGAAGAAGATCGGCTTTTCCTTTGCTGAAGTTGCTGGAACAACGAAGGAAGCTGACGTAGGATCTTCTATGTCAGAAGTTATCTCCATTGGAGTGATAGCAGGCTGAACTTGCTGAGTGTTAGCTTGGCTTAACGATGTGTCGTCTTCCGGCTCTGAATCCGAGTCCGTGTTTTGCATGATAGACACGAAAGAGACAACAAATTTGGCCCCAGGCTTTTGCTTTGCCTTCTTCACTTTAGTTGTGATGACCAAAGGCTTTGAAGGTTTGAGGGAGATGATGAAGGGAGTTTGAATGCTCTCTTCAGATTTACCAGATGGTTTGTTTTCTTCCGGTGATTGTTGAGGAGCTTTGCCTTTATCTTTCTGGAGATTTTCGGCAAAGGATGCTGTGTGCTTCTCCTCTTCTTCTTTTTCTCCTTCATACATCTGTGAGTCTGCGAAGTGGACTTCTTTACCTTTGAAGGGTTTTCTGTCCGCAAAGACTCGATGTATCATGCTGTCGTCGCCAACAAACTTGATACATTGATGTAGAGTTGAAGGGACAACACCATTCTCGTGGATCCAAGGGCGTCCGAGAAGGATGTTGTAGCATGAAGGGGTTTTTATTGCATACACTGTGACCTCAGAGATAAGATCACCGATCTGCAACTTGAACCTGATTTTGCCGATAAGCCTTTGATTACTCCCATCGTATCCAAAGATAGATACAGATGTGTGGCTCAGCTTGCTGGGTGGGATGCCCAACTCTTCAAGAGCCGATGTGGAGATGAGGTTGAGTGCAGAACCTGGGTCGATCTGAACTCTGTGCATAGGTATTTCCTTGATATACCCTGTGAAGTATAGGGGTCGGTTATGCCTGGTTTCGCCAAGTAGGAGGTCGTCCTTTGTGAAGGCGATGGTTGCACTGGCTGCTTTTTTAACCGAGAGGCATTCAATGCATGATCCCTCAGTTTTCTTCTTTTCTCCCTTTGAGGAGGCTTCTGAGTTTTTGACCCGGTAATCCATTTCAATTTGGAGGACTTGCGGGGAATATTTGTTGACATCCTCATTCAGCTTTTGTAATTCTGAGATGAGATTATCACGAGTGTGCGGAGACATTCGCAACAAATCTAGGATGTGCAGACGTGCAGGTATGTGCTTGAAGTGTTCAATCAAGTCATACTTGAAAGCCTCCTTAGGGCCTGCATGTTCATCATTGTTGCCACTATGGGCGCTTACAACATCTTTTCCCGAAGGATTTACATATGTAAAGGAAGATTGGTTGTAATTTTTGTGGTAGTCCCGGCCAGAGCGGGTGCCTCTACCAACTTCGAGAGCTTCTTGAGAAGGGTCTTCATTTGGAAGATTGTCTTCAGGATCAAGAGGCTGTCGTTTTTCATTTGCTGAGGATGAATCAGCAGCAGAGTTGCCATCCTCAGTGATTGTGTTGCACGGAGCATTTTCCGGGAACAAGTCCTGAACAGCATCCAGCAACCTTTCTTCTTCGTTGACTAATTCATCATCCCAAGCATCAATGGCTGGGAATTCTTCAGTCAGGAAAGGTGTGAACTTTGAAGTCACAGTCTCAGGAGAAGAAACCTGAGAGGGTGTCATCTCAGTGAAAGTCACGTGAGACGATGTGGCTTCAGAAGATACATTGCTAGGCGTCGCCGGAGTGTAAGTGCTCTCATCAGACGATGCTTCGGAAGAGCTATAATCCCGAATTATCACATTACAGGAAGCTCTGACGGGAGACGTTGCCTGATCGGAGTCAGACTCATCCTCGGATGTAAGAGGATCGTCTATCCAGCAATTTTCTCCATTTTTAGGAGTTAAGGGAGGATGTACCTGGTGGTCTTCAGGGACTTCAGGCTCTGGGTTGCAAGGAGGCTCGTTGACGCGTTCTTGCTCTTGTTCTAGAGCGAGTCGCTGCAAGATCCTTGCATATTCTTTAAGATCAGGCATGGGAGCCGGATCTTCTTCTTCATCAACTCTTTGTGGCTCAACATGGTTGATTTCCACTGGAGTAATGAGAGGTGCTGGGTCAGCAGCATTTTCTTGTACAGCTTCTTGGTCTTCTTCATCATCAGACCAGGATCCTTGTGGCTGTAGGGGTTTATACCAGATTACTGGCATAAGATGAGACTCAGGAACCCATTCTTCATCGGAGAGATATTCTCCTGTTTCAAGGGACTGCTCCCACTCATCTGTGTAGTTCGATTCGAATCCATCATCGGTGTCGCTGGACTCGTATCCATCAATGGAGAATCCAACTACCGAATTGCAAGAGTATGATGCCTCCTGCATGGCTTCTTTGAATTGAGGTGGCATGAAATCACTGAGAGTGAATTTCCTTACCCCCTTTGAAGTCTCTGGAAGGGATGTTTTTGTTGCCTCCAGTGAAGCGGTAGAGGAAGCCTCTGCCTTTTCTTTGACCTCTAGTTTTGGCTGGGTCTTCTCTTGCCGTTTGAGCTTGAGGAGATGTTTCCTAGCCTGCCTTCGCTGTTGAGCTGTAGGCTTTGTTTTCATGACCTCCCAATTTTCATCTTCCAGGAGATCGGGATGTACCCATATCGGTTGTCCGTCTGGTGTCGGGTAAGGAACCAGTTCCTCGGACGCTTGGATTGAGTTTATCACCTTGAAGGAAGTAGTGATCTTCTTCTTCGGTGATTTTGATGTTTGTCCACATGTCATCATGTTGACGGAGGCAGACCCATAGTTTTTGTCAAAGGTGATGACTTCGTTTTCCCACATCTCATTTATTTTCTCTCTCACAACGAAGCATTGATTGAGAGGATGCGAGATCATCTGGTGGTATGGACAGTACCGAGGATTGTTGGTTTTGCCAACATCACCCGGTCTTTTGGGTTCAGGCAAGGTGAGCTTGCCGTTTGCCACAAGGGCCCCGAAGATTTCATCAACATCTTCATCAAACGGGTATTTCTTCTCTACTTGTTCTTTGAAGGCATCTGAGAGTTCAGGTCTCTTACCAGCAACTTTATTTTCAGCTTTCTTTGGTGGCTGAGGAGCTGACTTGGTCTGCACATTGAGGACCTCTTTTTTCTTTGGTTTAGAGGTTGCAATGGCGGTTGGCTCTTTTCTTGAAGATTTCTGACTGTTGAGGTCTTTAATCACCGTTTCAGCTTCCATGGAAGCTTCTAGGAGTTCTCCCAGGTTTTTTGATTTGTTGCCGATGATCATGGAGCGGATTCTGGCTCTCATGTTGTTTTGGCAAATGTCGACTAGCGACGCTTGTGGCAATACATCAGAGCATTTGTATGCCATTGCTTTCCACTTGTGAATGAAGTCATATGTTGATTCATTCTCCCCCTGTTTTAGGCTGCACAGCTGAGCCATAGTAGCGGGATGATCTTCACCTTTGAAGTGAGTCAGGAAGCGTGTCTCTAGCATGGCCCAGTTTTGGATCGAGTCCTCCGGCAGAGTGGAGTACCAATCGAAGGCCGTACCTTTTAGGGTACTTGCAAAGAGGCGGATCTTGAGTGCATCTTGATCCGCGATAGCTCCCGTCAGGATCTTGAAGTGGATGACGTGCTGTCTGGCTGATCCTTTCCCCGTATATGTTTGGAGAGTAGGATGCTTGAATTTGGTGGGGAACGGGACCGAGTCCATCCATAAGGGATATGGTGGCTTGATCCCATGCTCCTTGAGTATATCCTCTTCTTTTGCTTTGGCGAGGATACTGTCTACGTCCTTTTTGGTAAGGGCGCGTGACTCATTTTCTTCTCCATTTACCTTGTCGTTTTGATGATTCAGAGGAGGTTCATTGTTCGCCTGATTTTGGAAGGCGAGGAGAAGGTTTTCCATCAGAGTTTCAATCCTCTGTTGGCCCTGTTCCAACTGCTGGATGCGGGTGATCGCATCTTCTGGAGGTGGATTGCGGGGTGGTGGCTCAGAATTTGTAGCCAAGACATTCATCCTTCGTGATTCGAACGAAGAAACTGTCCTGGTGACTGAGCTGGGGCTCATTCTTTTTGAAGAAGAGCTTGAGGAAGGATCACTCTGCTGTCCTTTGCTTGAAGGAGCAGGGGATTCTTCTA
The DNA here is from genome assembly GCA_012931725.1 of Litsea cubeba. Taxonomy (NCBI): domain Eukaryota; kingdom Viridiplantae; phylum Streptophyta; class Magnoliopsida; order Laurales; family Lauraceae; genus Litsea; species Litsea cubeba. The sequence continues at coordinate 43,421,649 of CM022947.1, read as the reverse complement.
AATGTCTTCTTGTCCTGGAGACGCTGTGGGTCATTGGACGTCGGACATGGATTTTGTTGCTGATTTTTGGCACCTTCTGGTTTTTCCAACCATATGGACGGCAGCAACTTGGTTGGGTCTTTCTTTTTCGACCCATTTGGGAGAGACGTGAAGTGTAGGAGGCTGGGTCCTTTGCTTCTCTAGTCTCTTTTGCCGGTATGACGCGCGGCGGCGTATGCGACGGGCAATTTGAGCTTCGGTCAGTTCTGGCTGCGCTTTGACGATGAAGGATGTGCTTCCTCGGGCGCAGCAGCCGAGCCTATCTTCTTTGCAGCTGGGCAAGGACAGGATGCGAACCCTATCCTTCGCCTGTTGCAGCGAAGCTTTGAATTTTTGGAGTTCGGCCCCTGTAGAGATGAAGGGTCGAACTGCAGGTTTGTAGGCCTTAGCAGGTGCTTGCAGAGGCCTTGTGATGCATGACTTGATTTTGGGCTTGTAGGAACAAGCCGGCTCATGCTGGGATGACTTGGAAGTCAGGTTGGAGATGGGTTTCTCCTCTTTCATGTAGGCAAGAGGGTAGAACTGGTTCTCCTTGAGTGGGGGCCAGGAATGCTGGCTTAGTGGATGTTTGGGACCTTCTTTGTTTTGGTGAAGGTCTTGGGGACCAAGTCTTGGGATAGACCTGGTCGTTTGCAGGTCGAGGCTTCGTAGGAGTGCCACGGGCTTCAGGCCTTCTGGTGCTTGCCTTTGGTGTCACGGTAGTGACACGTTGAGAGGCGAGTTTCTGCTTCTTGGAAGGAGCAGTTTGTTCCTCAGGAAGTGGGAATGGTCCCAGCGTCCCAAAGACGATAGTCCGGGGAGTCGAGGTCGACCCGGAGTTCAGAGAATTGCCGAGGGAGTTGATGCTTCGGCAGCTGATGGGGCGCTTGTAAGTGCGCGTGGTTTGCTTCTGTTGAAGCATGAGTTGGTGCTTGTTTTCATCGAAAGTAATGGTTAGTGAAGCTGCGATTGTTAGTTTTCGAAAATTTCTGAAACAAGACCACATCCATTAGTAATCATAAGAATATAATGATCATAAATGGGAAGTTCTATGGTTTCGTCTTTTCAAATTGCTCGAGGGAGATGACCCAAGCAATATGAGGAAGGCAAAATGCCATAGAGGGTACAATTGTCCTGATCGCAGGTATGGTAAGCCCAGAATGAGCATCCCAGTGACTGCTAGAAGCAATTGTGAACTTAAATTCGACTTATCGAGAAGCAAAGCTTGCTCGAGATAAGAAGAATATAAAGTTTGGAGTTACAGATATGCCGGTCGCAATACACTAGACCCTGAAACGGCGTACTAGTACCGCTAGACACAAATGTTTTGAGACCGCATCTATGAGATGAGATTCTCTGTTTTGAAAGGTCAAAATTGGATTCATCAAAGAGAGCAGATGGTATTCCGATCTGAACACGGGCTCAGTGATTTCCTCGAGCGCCAGTGCTCAGAAAGAAATGAACCATAATTTCTCGGATCTGAATCTAAAAATGACGAGTTTTTTTTTTAAGGGCCAATATCGGGTTCATCAAAGAGAGCAAAAGGCACTCCAATCTGAACACGGGCTCAGCGATTTCCGCGAGCGCCAGTGCTCAGAAAGGAGAAGACCAAGATTTCTCCAATCTAAACCCAAAATGACGGAAGTTTTTTTTTTTTTAAGATTTTGAAGATTTTTTTTTTTAATATTTTTTTTTATTTATTTTTTTTATTTTAAGATTTTTTTTTCTGAAATTTTTTTTTTTTTTTATTTTAAAATTTTTATTTTTATTTTTTTAAAAAATTTATTTTTTTAAAAGACGAGAGAGTACACATAGGCCTCCTAACCCGGTCTTATGAAATCTTGATTGATAGAATTGCCCCCAGGTAAGGGTAGGATTACTTAATGAACCCGTTTGGAGGACCCTTGCCTACAACAGTCAAGCTGTCTCCACACTCTGGACAAGGCTTTTCTTTGAATCAACCATGATCAAAGAACACAGTTGGTTTAACCTTAGTGGTCTATGTCTTTTTTTTTTCAATTATATTTTTATTTTATTATATATTTTTTAATGAACTCATCGAAGAGAAACGATGGCCCAAAACCTTAGTCGAACAGGCTCAACATTTCTGCAAGCGCGATGAACGATAGGAACGGATCAAGATTTCTCAGTTTTGAATCCAAAATGAGAAATATAATTTTTTTTATTTTTTTATATTTTTAGATCTTTAATGAACTCATCGAAGAGAAACGATGGCCCAAAACCTTAGTCGAACAGGCTCAACATTTCTGCAAGCGCGATGAACGATAGGAACGGATCAAGGTTTCTCAATTTTGAATCCAAAACTGAAAAATCTGATTTGTTTTATTTTATTTCTTTTGAAAAGAGAAAGAGTGGAAATAAATTCAAAGAATTAGAAATTTCCAAACAAAAAATCTCATCTCATTTTTTTTTTAGATCTTTAATGAACTCATCGAAGAGAAACGATGGCCCAAAACCTTAGTCGAACAGGCTCAACATTTCTGCAAGCGCGATGAACGATAGGAACGGATCAAGGTTTCTCAATTTTGAATCCAAAATGAGAAATCTAATTTTTTTTACTTTTTTTTTTAGATCTTTAATGAACTCATCGAAGAGAAACGATGGCCCAAAACCTTAGTCGAACAGGCTCAACATTTCTGCAAGCGCGATGAACGATAGGAACGGATCAAGGTTTCTCAATTTTGAATCCAAAACTGAAAAATCTGATTTGTTTTATTTTATTTTTTTTTGAAAAGAGAAAGAGTGGAAATAAATTCAAAGAATTAGAAATTTCCAAACAAAAAATCTCATCTCTTTTTTTTTTTTAGATCTTTAATGAACTCATCGAAGAGAAACGATGGCCCAAAACCTTAGTCGAACAGGCTCAACATTTCTGCAAGCGCGATGAACGATAGGAACGGATCAAGGTTTCTCAATTTTGAATCCAAAATGAGAAATCTGATTTTTTTGTTTTTTTTTTTTGTTTTTGAAAAGAGAAAGAGTGGAAATAAATTCGAAGAATTAGAAATTTCCAAACAAAAAATCTCATCTCATTTTTTTTAGATGCGGAATCCAACATAGGCCACCAATTATAAAGTAGCCAAGGAATCGAGAAAAGAAATATAAGCATAGAGCAAAATATATGATATGCAAATATTTTATTTCTAGCATCATGTTCTCAAATGAACGGGTCCCACCGGGTGTGCCAGCTTGATAGACCGCGCTCCTGCTCGGTTCTATCGAGGTCGGCGGACGTGGGAGTCCATCGGGTCCGACCCTTTCGTAACCGGGGGGCAAGGGCGTGCATCAACATTTCTTTTTTTGTGTGGGTGTGCCAAATTTTATATTTTACTTGGAATTGCAAGTGGTGATCCGGAGATCAACCTTCGCAAGTAAAAAGGAAATCAACTTCTTTCAAGTTTTCCATTGCACATATATTTAAGAAAAGAGACATTTTCTTGGTTTGCCGTGAAAGGCGATTTTTTTGGCATTTATAGCCGATTTTGGCATTTATAGCCGATTTTGCCGTTTATAGCCGATTTACAATCCTTATCAATAATGAAAGACAAGAGTTGTGATTTTTGTCTCTTTTGAAAAAATATAAACTACAATGAAAAGCAAGAAAAGGAGGATCTAACTTCTCAGGAGATTGTGGGGGACCCGTTTAGATTGACGGTCGTAAGCCATATGTGGGCTTCGCCATCATCCATGCAGATGAGAACAGAGGATGCTATTGATTCACTTGGCTTGGCTATAACCTCAGGTTTTTAGAGAACAAAGACCAAAAGAAGGTCCTATGTCCAATGAAAAGCCGAGTAGACGGGCTTGAAAAGCCATGTCTAAGCCATTAGCGGCAGAAGGAGAAGGCAAGGACCTTGGGGGGGGTACCCCCCCAAGGGACTTTTGTCACCTTGTAGCGGTGGTCGGTGTAGGATTTCCGTAGAGTTTTCTCTCTTAGATTTCTGATGCCTCTTTCTGTCTGAGTTTTCGGATTTTCTGCAGTCTATTGTCTGTGTGTCTGCTGTTTGTGATGATCCTTTCTTCTTGGAGAGCTCTCCTATTTATAGGCTTTTAGGTGGCCATTTAGGAGGGTTTATGAGCCTTGATTGTCATAAAGCTACATAAAGGGAGGAGTTACAAAATTGAATTCTTTATTTTGTAACTCCTTTTTCTTGGCTTCTGATTGGCCGGAGGAGATTGAGGGCATTTAATCGCCTTTAATCGCCATGATGGGAGGAGTTTCATGGGTTAAATGCCATGAATCTTTTGACTTGTAACTCCCGGATGCTTGCTTCTGATTGGTCCGTCCAAAGAAATGGATTAATGACTGTAATGAAGCTAGTCAATTAATCGCATTAAGTGGTCGCCGAGCATCTGAAGAGTCGCGGGCCTGCCGCGTCTTTTGGGATTCTTTTGGTGATGATCATCGATGGATCTTTATGTAGATCGACATCAGATGACCATGTAATTTCAGGTGTTTGTTGCCAACAGCGGGTCGGTGCCATATGTCCTGTCGATTTCTCGATCGGTCGGGTAGAAAGCACACTTTTTTTGGTTGACCGGGTGGCGATCATTATTGTTTTCGATACTCTTGATGATTGACCCGTATTTTGGACGGATGTCAGAGGATTTGGTGTCTCAAAAGCATGAATTTTGGAAAGTACCAGAGGCTGGGCGCTTCGAATCGCGAAAAAACGGCGAAAACCGGGGTTTCCGGGGCCTTCCCGGCGACCCCGGGCTCCTGCGACCCTGGGGGGGTTTTCCCCCTTTTTGTCCCGTTTTGTGTCCGTTTTTTGCTGTTTTTCGATTCTTTTTTCTTCTGTATTTTTTCTTGACATTTTTGACCATTTATTGGCCTGATTTCCCTGTAGGAAACCTGATGAGAATCCTTGCATTTTATTTTTCAAAGTTTCCAATTTCCTGAAAAAGCCGAAGACTTTGTCGCGCAGAGCTGCCGATTTTCCGTCAGAAGCTGAAACTGGGCCAAACGATGTCGGAATGACCTGAATTTTGGTGTGAAGCCTCCTGAGCAATAAATAAGGCCAACCATAGGCTTTTTTTTTGAGTTTTGAAGCCGTTTGGGGTCCTATCACCAGTAGACTTGCTTTTGTCGCGATGAAGATGTCGCGGTTTGATGTGCGGTCAACCGATGTCCGATTGACTTGAAATTTGATAGGGAACCTATTGGAGTCATTTTAAGATGATCCATAGGCTCTGTCTTGGAAACCATGATCCCGGAGAGCTTTGCCGCCGAGAGGCCTGATTTGGCTTCCGAGCGTCAAACTATGGTCAAATGTTGTCGAAATGACCTGAAATTTGACGTGTAGCCCTTTATAAGCATTTTGAAGCCGTCCATGTGCTCTATCTGATGAGTAATGACCTCGGTGGTTCTCGCCGCCGAGAGGCTTGATTTAGCTATTCGAGCGTTGATGAGGGTCAAACGTTGTCGGTTTGACTCGGAACTTGACGTGGAGCCTTTTGGAAGTATTTTGAGACCATCCATCGGCTCTAATCGAAGATTTGGTGTCTCCGATGCTTTTGCCGCCGAGAGCTCCTTTTCGGCTGTCGGAGAAGCGAAGTTAGGCCAAATGATTTTGAAATGGCCCGAAACTTCTTGTGTACTCCTCTTTTAGCTGTCTTGAAGAATCTTGCAGTTTTTGTTTGATTCTGACAAGATTTGATTTTTTGAAAGTAGCATTGCCTATTTATGGCAGGTTGCGACTTCATGTAGCTCTTTGGATCTTGAAGAGGCAAAGTGACGTTTTTGGTGTAAACAGATTCGTTGATCATTAAGTTGTAAATTATGATTTATGTCATGATTAGTGTTTTGATTGTTTAAATTTGTGTGCACTGTGTTTTGATTAGATTGAGTGTGATATTGTTAAGTCGGTTGGGAAGTAGTTTGATATGATTGGGGATGATGGATCAAGCCATGGTTTGGTCTTGTGTGTTCGTAAGAGGCATGATTGTTTAAGTCTTCGTTTGCATAAAAGTGTTGCATAGATCTGAGGGAAGAGGTTTGAGTCGTTACAGTTTGGTTGGAAAGGTATCGATAATTTTGTGTTTCATTGTGGTAGTGTTGGTTTATATTCGTGTATGATTTATTTAAGTTTTCAAAATCTTGAGTCATGTTGTTCGTGTGAGATTGGTAATTTGAGTCGAGCATGTATGATCTTTGGGATGCAATTGTTCGATGTGGATTTTGATAGGCCATCTCATATTCGATTTCCAAAGCAATTATCAAACAATATCATGAAGCACCAAGAGAAATATTTTTTTTTTTGGTTCAAAATAAAAGGGAGGGAAGAGGAGAGAGTTTTTTTTCGGAATTTTATTTTAGGGATGAAAGGGAAAGTTTTAATTATGGTTTATTTCTTATGTTATAATTAGAGAAGGTTTAGTGGGCGGTCCAATCGGACCTTAGGTTTTAATTTTCGGACTGCACTCATAACAACCCTAAACTGAATGGGACACGGACATCTAATCATTGATTGGATGTTCGTGTCCTAGAATAAAACCCCAAAAAGACCCAAATAAATGACAGGAAAACAAAAGAGGTCCCATCACGATCGCCAGTCTGTCGGATGTGAATTTCAAACCCCCCAAAAAGGAAAGAAAGGGGAATTTTCATTTTGCGTGGGGAAATCTCTATTCATCTATATATGCTATTTAAATTTTACATCGAAAATGAGGATTCCGACTACCCTCAAAATCAATGGATCACGATCGCCAGCTACGGTAACAGCCGTAACACCGTTCTTCGACTAAAGTTGAAGAAATGTGAGGAGAAAATAAGTGGGTGGGTTCTTCCACTCGTCTAATGTGCTGCCGGCAACACACGACGGTTGTCCTGTCACATTAATTTGTGTCTCTATGAGTCTTTTTAATATAGGGTCAATTTAGGGTCATGAGTCAAAGTCCAAATAAAGGTTAATCCTCACACAGCATAATCATAATAAATCCAAGTAAAATAAAGTAACTAAAATAAAGAAAATAAATGGGGGTAGGTGCCAAATATTTAAGAAGAGGATTGGCCCCGTTCCCGAGTAACCCCTTCAGATCCCTTGGAAAAATAAGGTTTAAAGGCAGACTTTTCAAATCAAAATGATGATGCAAATGAGATTTTGACTTGTGATTTCTGTATTTTTCGTGTGCGATACACGAGTGATAAAAATAAAAGGCCGATGAGCCGTAATTGATTGGAGGTGGCCGATGGGCTAGTATTTGTTTTAGGGTGGCCGATGGGCCTTGATTGTTTAAAGGTGGCCGATGGGCCGAAGTAAAAACTGTGTGAAATCACTCATCTCATCTCGTCATTCTCAGTTATTCAATTTTAGAAGTCAGTTCTTCATTCCCTTTTATCATTAAGTTCGATTAAATATCTGGCACCTGAGGTGGAGGAAGCTATGAGATGGAAAAATTACTAATTTAAATGAATGAGCATATTAAATGCATGGGCATATTAGGATGTATAAAATACCATAAAAAAGAAACAATAAATAAATGTAGTATTAAATTTAATGCAAGAAAATAAAATGGGCATGCATGGGCTGGATTGGGTTTGGATAGGTGGGTAATGAGTGCAACTGTGGGCTTAGCCTGGCTGCAGTTGTAATTGGGCCCGGTTTAAAAGAGATTCGGTCGAGACTGGGCAGCAGGGGTGTTGGATTGAATGGGTTCCATTGACTGCATGGGCATGCTTCGGGCAGATTCTTGGAATGATGAGAAGTCGAGTGTAGCTCAGTGGGTGCAGTGCAAGTGCAGGCGAGGAGAGGGTGTGAGGAGGTGAGAAGAAAAAAGAAAAAGAGAGAAGAGGAAGAAGAGAAGTGCAGGGTGTAGCTAGTGTGGAGTGTGTGGGGGGTAAGGGTGGTGCGCAGGCCTGGTGTGAGGCGCGGTGAATGCAGGGAGAGAGGAGGGAAAGGAGGAAAAGAAGAAAGAAAATGAGATGGGTTATGTGGGGTGCGCAGGTGGAGAAAGAAGAAGATGGAGAAGAAGGGAAGAAAAGAAAGAAAAAAAAAGGTGATGGTCCAGTGTGTGCTGCTGGGTAGATGTGGGTTGCAGGGAGAAGGGAAAAGAGAGGATGAGAATGAGTGGGAGGTGAAGAAGTGCAATGGCAACGTGCAGTGGTGATGCTTGGTTGGCAAGGTACTTTGGGGGGAAGAAGACGGAGGAAAAGAGAAAGAGAAGAAAGGGAGAGAAAGAAAGGAAAGGAGACGAAAGAGAGGGTAGTACGAGTGGAGTGCAGTGAAGATGGGGGAAGAGAAAAGAAAGAGAAGAAAGAAAAGGAAAGAACGAAAAAGAAGAGGTGCAGTGTGTGGTGCAGGTGGAGGTGAGGAGAGAAGAGAGGAAGAAATAAAGAAAGAAAGAAAAGAAGGAGAAAGAAGATGGATGCTCGATGTGTGCTGTGGTGTGGATGGGCGCTGCGGGTGTGCAAGAAAGTGTACAGTGGAGTGTGGAGAAGAGGAGGAAGAATAAGAGAAAGAAAGAAAAAGAAAAGAGAGGAAAGAGGGGATGTGCAGGCCATGTGCAGTGGAGTGTGGTGCACAGGGAGGAGAAGGAGGAAGAAGAAGAGAGAAAAAAGAAAAGAGAGGAAAAAGGGGATGTGCAGGCGGTGTGCAGTGGAGTGTGGGGCGCAGGGAGAAGAAGGAGGAAGAAGAAGAGAGAAAAAAGAAAAGAGAGGAAAGAGGGGATGTGCAGGCGGTGTGCAGGGGAGAAAGAGATGAAGATGCAGCGCAGGGTATTATAGGTGGGGCGTGTGCGTGTGAATGGTGATGTGGGTGTGCAAGTGGGTTGCACAGTGTAGGTAAAAGGGGGAAGGAGAAGGAGAAAGAAGAGAAAGAAAGAGAAAAGAAAAGAGAAAGAAACAGAGAAAGAAAGAGAAAAGAAAAGAATGGAAGGGAAGAGTGCTTGGTGCAGATGGTGTGAGGTGGGTGAAGCAGGTTTAGCCAGGTGTGGTGTGGTTGCGTGCAAGGATGGACAAGAAGGAGATGGAGAAGAAGAGGAAGAGGAAGAGAATAAAGAAGAAAGAAAAAGAGATGGGTTCAGGGGGGATGAGAAAAAAGAGAAAGAAAGAAAAAGAGAAGGAGAGTAGAAGAAAGTGGAGCGTGCAGGTGCTGTGAGGGAGGAAGAAAAAGAGAAGGAGAGAAAAGAAGAAGAAGAATGAGAATGAAGATGATGCAGATGCAGTTGATACGAGGAGAGGAAGCGCCTACCTGGTTCCGGAGTCCGGCTGCAGAAGGATACACAATCCACACGAGGAAGATGGAGAGGGCGATGGCTGCAAGCTGGCGCTGCCTTCAGTGGAGATGGCTGGTTCCGGAGATGGCTTGTGCTGCGTGAAATGGAGGTGCGGAGATGAGGAGGAGCAGAGATGGCTTTGGGCGAGAGAGATGGTGAAGGTGGTGAGGATGGGCTTCCACGGTGGTTAGGAGTGCGCAGGGAGAGATGAGATGGAGAGTTGTGTTGGGAGATGGAGAAGATGAGAGGATGATGGTGATGGGAAGGGTGGATCTGCACAGGGTGGTGATGGAGAACGAGAGAGATGGAGATGATGGGAGGATGGAGAGGTCCGTGTGGGCTTGGAGATGGATCGAGAGATGATGGAGGTGGAGTGAGGGATGGAGAATGTTGGTTGAGATGGTGGACGCAAAAGGCTGTGAGGGAGATGATGATGGGTCGTGAGGGATCGAGTCTTGGGATCTGCACAGGGGAGTAGAGATGAAGATGATGGATTTGGAGATGAGATCTGCACATGTCAAGAGATAGAGATCGGGGAGAGGTTTTTAAGGGAGAGAGTTAGAGAGAGATCGGGATCTGGGACTCTCGTTTGAGATTGAGAGGGAGAGAGAGATATCAGGAGGATGGGAGAGTCCAGATCTCATGGACTCTCCATCACTTATCCAGCGATGGGCCATGCAGCCCAGGTCAGGTTGATGGGCTTGGGTTAGGTTGGGTCAGGTTGACCTGGGTTGGATTGGTCATAAGTTTGGTGAGGTTGGATTTGGGCTCGATGGGTCAGCTTAATCGGGCCAAATGGGGATTGGATGTGGGGTCCAAGTCTGGGGTCGGACTCCGGTCAGAAGTTTGGGGCCCAAAAAGTGGGCCGCAATGGGATTTGACCTGGGCCATTATCACTGGGACCCAGGTTTCACAGATTTTGATATGTTCACCGGATTTCGACGTTCTACACATCAACGGAAAGCTCTCGGCGAGTAGATCGCGATGAACTAAACTTTCGAGGCGATCGGAGGTCTAGAAATAGTAGGTGATTTTTCAAGGGGGCGCCCCGTGGTTGTGGGACATGCTTTTATGATTCTTTATCTGCCCGTCGGATCTCGGAGTTCTATATATGGATGGAAAGCCCTTGAAGTGAAGAATCCAAGGGTCCAACTGTCCTAATGATTAGGGGCTCAGAAAAAAATGGGACCTCTTGGATCAATGGATGTGGCTTCTTAACTTAGGGTAATCGGGTGGTATTTAGGTAAGCTAGGTGTAATCTTTGTAACAATTAGCCTAAGCGTGTCTTAAGTGGTCTGGAATATGTTTGAATAGTGTAGTGGTCCGCTCCTTGTGTGAAAGGTGAGTTGGACTCGAGATCTCAATTCGATTCAACTTTTTTCTCATGAATTTTTAGGAGTCGTTGAACTAAGTCTAAAACTATCAAAAAAGCATCTTCATTGTCATTAATTAATCTAAATTATGCCATTAATCATTCAATTATGGGTGAAATGGGGGTATCGCTACATAAGACAGGTGTTTAAGGCTATCATAGGGGCCAAATGAGGTGTCTACAATAGGCTCTCTTGACAGCTTCTTCAAATGTTGCTGGTGGTGTAATCCCGGTAGCGTCTCTCTCAATGATAGGATGAAGTCCCTCAAGGAACTTAGTTATCTTCTTTTCCACCGTGTCCACTAATTTTGGTGCATACCTTGACAATCTCTCGAATTTGGTGAGGTATTCGAGGACTGTCATATTCCCTTGAACTAGTTGTTGAAATTCAGCTGCCTTTTGCCTCTTGACATGTGCAGGTACATATTTCTCTCCAAACTGCCTCTTGAAGTTAGTCCAAGCTTATGCATCAGCCATGAACCTGTACTCTGCCTTAATGGTCTTCCACCATATATCTGCTAAGCCCGTGAACATGGATGCTGCAAGTTGCACCCGTTCTCTACCGGTACATGTGAAGATCTTAAATATATTCTCCGTATATTCAAGCCAATCGTCTGCAGTCATTGGATCTTCTGTTCCCATGAACTCCTTTGGGCCTCCTTTCCTGAAGCGTTCATATAACACATTGGGGTCATTCCCTCTATTGTTGACCACACCGGGTGGTGCAACTGGAATTTGTTCTGGTCTCCTCTCTAACACATCCAATAACTGTGCCTGCATTCGAGCCATTTCCCTTGCATGATCTTCGTCCCTCTTGGCCATCTGTTCTTGCAATCTAGCCTGTGTCTCATGTGCTTGAGCTTGTAACCTTGCCTGGTTCTCATTGGCCTGACGTTGCTGGTCTAACATGGCCTGCATCATCTGTTGAAATTGTTTCTGCATGTTGTTGTCCTATGTATCCTCTGCAATAGGCCCTGTATTCTCACTGTTACTAGCAACGTGGTTACTGTTTGTTGTTTGTTTGGGAGGTGGCATAACCCTGCAAAATAAATTGTTAGCACATATAAATTTAAATATAGGGTGGTCACACATTGCTCACACGATTCTATTCTAACGAGAGTCTAACGAATCCTCGCCACGTCCTTATGATTTCTAGTTTCTTTTAATTGCCTGAAACATGTCCCGCTCTGATATCAGTCCTGTCACGACCCCGGACCGGGTTAGGGAACTAAATCCGGGATCGGGACTGATGATGCGACGCCACGTGCATCTCTTTGGCTAATCCGCACACGGAATTAAGAAAATATTTATCCGTGCACGTGATTTCCCACAGGATTCCACGGTGAGGATTACACATCCCATTCATTTACATAAAAACATATCAGATACACCTTTGATATTCGAGATTGCAAAAGCGTGTAGTAAATCATATTAGTGCTATTCCATTCCATAAACAAGACTGATTTATAATCGATATGATAAGATATCAGAATGAGCAATGATCATTAGCATATTTCCCAAAAGTAAGGTTAATTGTATATACAAAAGATCAGTTGATTAGTTGCCCCAAAATAATGGTTAACAAAGACCAATACATGACAAAAGAATAAACCCAAAAGATGTTATCACAAACTCCCAAAAAGTGTCGTTCTGAAAGCCTGAACGAATTTCTACATGACATTGTCAGCTTGCCACTCTATTACGCGCTGCGGTTCACCGACTGCCTCCTCGGGCTCCTCCTCAATGGCAAGGGGTTCAGGACCTGAGTACCAAAATAAATGGATCAGACACGACGGTCTGGCAGGTGGGTGAAATGATATGACAATAAAATAAAACAATGATACCTTGCAAGAGTGTAGAAAACCTGTGTATAAATAATGAATTTCATAAAAGACAATGCATCATTTATTAAATAACGACATGAGCGATATAAAGCAATAAAGGTACCAAGAATAGAAGACTGTCAAGATGGCAACCACACAAAGCTAAATCCTCTCTCACAAAAGTGATGAGAGCACATACCCTACAGGATCATTGACCTCGGTCACACAAGGTGAGGAGGGACAGTGATAAAGTACTATGATATACATATATATACTCTGTGGGACCACGGTAGCAAACCGGGTAAAACTCTACGGATTCCAGACTGCAGCTGACTAGACAGGAGGGGAGGGATCTCCAAGTCGGTGGATCAAACCGACAAGGTTGTCCAAGCTTAGTGGTGCCGACTCATAGGTCAAATACGGGAAGTCAAATCATATGCATAAAAATGAAACAGGGTGGCCATAGGCACAAATACACATTCATATCGGGTCGGACATATACAGGTTAGCAAAAGCTAAATACACTTTCCAATACTTTCGGGACAAGTCAAAAACATGAGATATGATGCTTGAAAGGCACAATTAAAAATCGGATCAAGATAAACGTAAATGGATTTCCAACATTCTCTTGGTTAAATGTTGAAGGTCCAAGATTTGAATCAATGTTAATAGGGTCTCGTTTGTCAAATTGAATATATATTTGGTACTCCATAAGAATTAGAGACAATCCGGGACCTTACGCCCATTGACAAGTCTAAAAGACCTTTAACAAGATTAGAATGATGGTCCTTCTTACTCACTATAGTCTTACATAATTCTTCGAAAATAATCAATTAAATTCTATGGTTTCGGTCAGCTTTTCAGATGGCTGGCTGGCCTACGGCTGACCGAAATTCTGACCGAGTACAGAAATGGGGAGAAAGTAGCTCTCTGGAATTCGAACTGAAAACATTTCAGTTACCTTTCGGTTAGCCGAAACTCCACAATCAGAATTCGAAAAAAATTGCAGCTCTCTGGAATTCGAACCGAAAATATTTCGGTTAGCTTTTCGGTTAGCCAAAATGCCACAATCAGAATTCGACAGAAATTGTAGCTCTCTGGAATTCGAACCGAAAACACTTCGGTTAGCCGAAATTCTGACCGAAACTGCTACAGGACTGATCTCTGAAGCTGTTTTCAGTCCTCCCTTCCTTTAAACCTTTCCCATTTTTAAGGGTCAGATCCTTACACAACATTGAGTTGAAAACTCCACCATTTCTACATTTGAAATTTCCATTCTCAACACTTCAAATCCACCATTATAATCTCCTCAGCATTCACCCAATACCTCCTTTCCATCCATTCAAACACGTGGAATCCATTACAACATAAGCCATTCAAATTTAACATAAAACAATGCACATTTGCAAGTGATAGAATGAGATAGAAAGACACATTAATAGGTGCATTTGAAATCAATAGAAGACAAGTCATAACCATGATTTAAGCAAATCAAATCATAAATGAGAAAATTAAGAGCATGCATAAATATGATTTTAACATTTAATGAATCATTTCATCCACTTGCCTTGGGTCCAATGCTAATCAAATCACCCCACTAATCACCTCTCCAAGCTAAGAACAACAAATCTACAAAAATCCCAAATACAAGCACAAAAATAAAAAACCAAGCAAAGCAAAATGAAACCTTTCAATAATCAAAATGGGGCTTCTCTAAGACTCAACAAACAACAACCTAGGAGATGGAGAAGAGCTCTTACCTAGAAGGTATTCAAATAAGCAAAGCTAGCCTAAGGACGAATTCAAGATCGATGAATCCCCTAAAAAAACGGTACCAAATGAAAGCTCTTGACGAGGTGAACAAATTAGTGAAGGTCTTCTCTTGATTTGAGCAAGGTTCTTAGATGTTTTGTGGGGAAGAAAACAAGAAGAAGAAGGAGAACCGGTGGTTGCTGCTGGAGCTTCTCTTAGCACAGTGTTTAGGTCAAGAAATGGAATGAAGAAGATGGGTTCCCTTATATATAAAGAGGAGAGTGGGTCCCACAACTTAAAATACTTCTCAGGCTAAAAACATGCGTCTCGGGACCTCAAATGAATTCGACGAAGAAGACAAAGTTGTTTAACGAAATATCTAGTTTCTAAAAAGTGTATGTTTTGCAAGTTTTGGTGATATTGAAAATCGTGTCCAGATTTTGGGTAAAAAGACCGTTTTGCTCTCAAATCGAGACAAGTCTGGTTTCGGGCCCTCGAATGAGAACGAGGTCAACACGAAAGTTGTAGAGAATGATAAGATAAGTCAAACGGGATCAAAAACATAATTTTAAGAAATCAAGAATAACCCCCAAGCTCACGTAATTCCGTAACAAGAACCCCCAAAGCGTCCCACAAATCAAGAAGGCTCTCAAAATTCTCCAAAGCTATTATAAAAGCTATTCTAACCCAAAACTAAATCAAAACCCACTAAACACACTTATGACCAAGACACAACTTAATTAACACTAATCAAGGTCTCTCGGGTCGGGCTCTTACAGTATTTATGTCTGGAATTTTTATGGTTCAAAGTCAATATACCAAAGTCCAATCCAGCAAAATTTCAAGTCCAAAGGAGTCCGTTTGACTGGTTTGAAAAGTGCGAACTTTTGGCCAAAAACAGGCCAAATCTGTCACAAAATTAGTGCATAAATTTCTCTTTTTATTTCACCACTAGCAATCAGTCCGAAAATTATTTAGAAATCAGCATACAAAACATGAAAAATAGTAACCACAAATATTAAGAAACACAAAAACTAAACATAATGCAAGCTATGAATGCAACTAACTAAAAATCATGCTATGATATGAACAAATAATGCTAGAAATCCTAAACTAAAGATTCTTTTCAAATTGGCTCCCCAGCAACGGCACAAAAAACTTGATGTGATCTTTATCAATCATAAAATACCGCAAGTGCACGGGTGTCTAGTTGAGACAGTGGCAAGAACGGGTCGAACCAACAGGGAGCTAATTAAAGAAACTTTTAGATTAAGAAAACTAACTAACTAATAATTAAGGAAAGTTTTGATTATTTAGAAATAAAAGAAAGCAACTAATTTAGAAATATGAAAACTACCAATTAATGAAAGTTATTAGAGCATAGGCATCCAATAAGCATCCACCAATTATTTATCAAGTAATCCTAACTTATTCCAATTTTTACTTCAAATCAAAGACAAATCAATGTTTTGAATTTGGAAAATCTAACTTTTAAAATCCCTTTTTAATCATAAAAATTCAAAACTCAAGACTTCATTCATCTCATAAAAGAAAAAAAAATAATTTAAGAACTATCCATCAAAAGTAAGTATAAACCATCAAAAAGATCTAAGTCCTAAGCATGGCCTATCAAACCTAAGCATGGATAGTCAAAAATCAATTTTTATTTTTAGAAATTAATAATGGAGATTTGCCTAGGGCACGAAGACAAGTCTATTAATCATTAAGAACATAAAGATATGCAAACAAGTTAGAACTACTAGACAAATAAAAAGCAATCACTTATCTTCATCCATCGCTCTAATCAAAACTAGCCCGCCATTGCAAAGAATACTTCTTGATTTATCATTAGAAATTGCATCTTTACAACTTCTCCTTCAAAACAAGTCCTTGGACATGGCCTAAGGCTACCAAAAAAAAAAAAAAACTAATGGAAAGGAAGAAAGAAAGAAGAGAATTGGAGAGAGGGTTGGACGTGAGATGCCTCTCCATCCCCCTTTTGGGTTTGTTTTATAGTTGTTGATGCCTCCTTTTTAGCAAAGAATCTCATCTCTTTTCGGACTTTGTTTCCTTATTTGTAGAGATTTCTTGCTTAGGACTCAAACTAGGCATCACACTTGGAAAGAATTTGAATTGGGAAGGATTAGTTACTAGGTGTGGTGTCTTGAGCTCCAAGTCTTGCTAAATTGAACTCCTCAAAGATCTCTCATGTTGCCAATTTTAAAAAACTTTTTGCAATTCCCGCATAGAATTATAACAGCCAACTTCCCGAGGTCATATCTCCCTCAATATAGCTCCGATTTATGAAATCTTGGACTCCACGGATATCTACTCGAAAAGAGCTTTCCAACAGTGCATAGATTGTACCAATCCGATACTTAGTTTGAAAGTTATGGCCATTTAAATTTGCCGCCCCTGAAAATTCCGAGAATAATGTGGCAATTAAGGGAACTCCTATGTTTGGCATGCAATGGGGTGTGTGGGACCCATGTTGGACATCCAAGGAATGTTTGGACTCTTTCTTTGCTTGCTTATTTGATTTTCTTTCCATATTTGGCATGCTTCTTTACTTGCAACGACTAATCAACTCCCCTTGTAAAGTTTCTAATTTTTCTCTCTTTCTTGATTTTAGTTTCCAAATTTAGCAAGTCAACACCATATTTCCAATTCTGAGTTTCTTCTTTCCTCTTTTGAGAATTTCCAATCTTTCCAACTCCACCAAGATGTCAAGATATGTGGGCCCACCATAAAGGGTGTCCCGCCTTTGATCTCTCTCGAGTTTCACCAATGCAGGTCCCACTCTTGATTTCTCCTACATAAATAAAATTAAATAATGTCAATAATAATCAAGTGTGAGGAATCTAGATGGACTATGCATGAGACTCTACATGCCTACTTAATGCACTTAAAATACTCAACTTTCCAAAAATAACACATGGTGTCAAAATTAGTAAGTATGCATTAGTGAAGCTAAAAAACTTAATTTTGGGTGATGAATGAGATAAGAATCCTAATTTCACAAAAGTCATGCAATGTAATGAATTTTGACCAAATTTGACTAAGATTACAACTATGATGCTTAAATGCATGAAATCATGAAATTAAGTGTAATTCTATGCAATTAGCCTAATTAAGTCCACAAATGCATATAAAATGATGAATGAGAGCTACAATTTTGCGGACTTATCAACCGGTGAAAATACCAAGGCCCACCAGTCTCAAATCGATCGTCGGATATTCAGAACCCTGGTAGCCACTAGCCGGCATCAACATGTCCAAAAGGGCAGGCGGCTTCTTCGCATATCCGGAAGGACCGCCAATAAAAATCCCGGTCTTGATCACGTTGGTCGTTTTCACCTAGCTTGGAGGATCTTCCCTCTTAGAGCACGTGGGAGAAAGGCTCATGATCGAGATAGTACGATCAAACGTCATCAGGTAACAATAGTGTCGCGACCCCGGATCGGGTTAAGGAACCAAATCTGAGATCGCGACTGATGATGCCGTGCCACGTGCATCTCTTTGGCTAATCCGCATATGGAATTAAGAAAATATTTATCCGTGCTCGTGATTTCCCATAGGATTCCGCAGTGAGGATTATCCATACATGTCATCTCACAGATAAACATATCAAATATATATTCGAGATTGCGGAAGCGTGTAGTAAATCATAGTAGTGCTATCCCATTCCATAAACAAGACTGATTTATAATTGATATGACAAGATATCAGAATGAGCAATGATCATTAGCATACTTCCCAAAAGTAAGGTTAAATGTATATACAAAAGATCAGTTGATTAGTTGCCCCAAAAATAGTGGTCAACAAAGACCAATACATAACAAAACAATAAACCCAAAAGACATTATCACAAACTCCCAAAAAGTGTCATTCTCAAAGCCTGAACGAATGTCTACATGACATCGTCAGCTTGCCACTCAATTACTCGTTGCAGTTCGCCGACCGCCTCCTCGGGCTCCTCCTCAATGGCAATAAGTTCGGGACCTGAGTACCAAAATAAATGGATCAGACACGACGGTCTGGCAGGTGGGTGAAAAGATATGACAATAAAACAAAACAATGATACCTTGCAAGAGTGTAGAAAACCTGTGTATAAAATGAATTTCATAAAAGACAATGCATCATTTATTAAATAACGACATGAGCGATATAAAGCAATAAAGGTACCAAGAATAGAAGACTGTCAAGATGGCAACCACACAAAGCTGAATCCTCTCTCACAAAAGTGATGAGAGCACATACCCTACAGGATCATTGACCTCGGTCACACAAGGTGAGGAGGGACAATGATAAAGTACTATGATATACATATATATACTCTGTGGGACTACGGTAGCGAACCGGGTAAAACTCTATGGATTCCAGACTGCAGCTGACTAGACAGGAGGGGAGGGATCTCCAAGTCGGTGGATCAAACCGACAAGGTTGTCCAAGCTTAGTGGTGCCGACTCATAGGTCAAATGCGGGAAGTCAAATCATATGCATAAAAATGAAACAGGGTGCCCATAGGCACAAATACACATTCATATCGGGTCGGACATATACAGGTTAGCAAAAGCTAAATACACTTTCCAATACTTTCAGGACAAGTCAAAAACATGAGATATGATGTTTGAAAGGCACAATTAAAAGTCGGGTCAAGATAAACGTAAATAGATTTCCAACATTCTCTTGGTTAAATGTTGAAGGTCTAAGATTTGAATTAGTAAATAGGGTCTAGTTTGTCAAATTGAATATATATTTGGTACTCCATAAGAATTAGAGACAATCCGGGACCTTACGCCCATTGACAAGTCCAAAAGACCTTTAACAAGATTAGAATGATGGTCCTTCTTACTCACTATAGTCTTACATAATTCTTCGAAAATAATCAATTAAATTCTATGGTTTCGGTCAGCTTTTCGGATGGCTGGCTGGCCTATGGCTGACCCAAATTCTGACCGAGTACAGAAATGGGGAGAAAGTAGCTCTCTGGAATTCGAACCGAAACATTTCGGTTAGCCGAAACTCCACAATCAGAATTTAACAAAAACTACAGATCTCTGGAATTCGAACCAAAACATTTTAGTTAGCTTTTTGGTTAGCCGAAATGCCAGAATCAGAATTCGACAGAAATTACAGCTCTCTGGAATTTGAACTGAAACCATTTCGGTTAGGCGAAATTCTGACCGAAACTCCTACGGGACTAATTTCTGAAGCTGTTTTCAGTCCTCCCTTCCTTCAAACCTTTCTCATTTTTAAGGGTCAGATCCCTACACAATATTGAGTTGAAACCCCACCATTTCTACATTGAAAATTTCCATTCTCAATACTTCAGATCCACTATTTGAATCTCCAAAGCATTCACCCAACACCTCCTTTCCATCCATTCAAATCATGTTGAATCCATTACAACATAAGCCATTCAAATTTAACATACAACTATGCACATTTGCAAGAGATAGAAAGAGATATTAATAGGTGCATTTGAGATCAATAGAATACAAGTCATAACCATGATTTAAGCAAATCAAATCATAAATGAGAAAATTAAGAACATGCATAAATCTGATTTTAACATTTAATGAATCATTTCATCCACTTGCCTTGGGTCTAAGGCTAATCAAATCAAGCCACTAATCACCTCTCCAAGCCAAAATCAAAACCTAAACAAAAACCCCCAAAAACAAGCCCTAGAATGTCAAAATCGAGAAATACAAAGAGGAAGCTTCCAATAATAGGAATGGAGCTTCCCTAGGGCTAAACAAACAAGATTCTACAACTTTCAGGAAGATCACCTACATGAAAGTTCTTCAAAAAGCAAGGGGTTTCTCAAAGGAAGTCTTGGAGTGGGCGGTTTTCTTCAAAAATGGCGTCAAAATGAAGCCCATGAGATGAGGAAGAAGATTGCAAAGTCCATTCTTGATTTAGCAAAGCTTGGTGGTGATTTTGTGAGTAAGAAAACAAGAAAAAGAAGGAGAAACTGGTGGCTGCTAGGGCTCTCCTCTTAGCACAGTGTTTAGGTCAAGAAGAATGGGATGAAGAAGATGGGCACTCTTATGTACAAAGAGTGAAGTGGGTCCCACAACTTAAAATATTTGCCGGGCTAAAACATGCGTCTCGGGACCTCAAATGAATTCGAAGAAGAAGACAAAGTTGTTTGACGAAATATCTAGTTTCCAAAAAGTATATGTTTTGCAAGTTTTGGTGATATTGAAAATCGTGTCCAGATTTTGGGTAAAAAGACTGTTTTGCCCTCAAATCGAGAAAAGTCTGATTTTGGGCCCTCGAATGAGAACGAGGTCAACACGAAAGTTGTAGAGAATAATAAGATAAGTCAAACGGGATTAAAAATATAATTTAAGGAAATTAAGAATAAACCCCAAGCTCACGTAATTCCGTAACAAGTACCCCCAAAGGGTCCCACAAATCAAGAAGGCTCTCAAAATTCCCCAAAACTAATATAAAAGCTATTCTAACACGAAACCAAGTCCAAATCCACTAAACACACTTATAGCTAAGACACAACTTAATTAACACTAATCAAGGTCTCTCGGGTCGGGGTCTTACAAATAGTTCTCTCGTCACCATCAGCTATGTAAGAGAACTGAAAACATCTTCTCTGGTATGTCATGTCGTCCGGGACTGCAACACCAAAGAAAAAGGTAGGCTTGAGCAACACGCTATGATCGTCCATAACCCAAGGACGGATCCTATAGAACTCTTCACTCTTGAGAGTGATCAGTTGCTGCCTCATCTCATCTATGTTGAGGGAGTCACACTCTTCCAAGTTTTTCTCAACATACTGGACCTTCCCTCAGGCCTGCGAATGGTCGCATTGGTAGATCTGGCGGATAAACGAGGTACGCTTGTAGCAGGCTCTCAACCCTTGTTCATTCTGGAGGAACCACATGCAAAGGTTGAAAAAGAAAAAGATCATCATCAAAATAACAGAATTTCGCTAAAAAAATGTGGCAAAATTTTGGCATGATTTCGGGGCAATTCCGAAGAAAAGGGAAATACCCCGAAAGAAATAGAAAGCTTGAAGATGGGCTCAACATTGCTGCGAGCTCCAAAACTCTAAACTTTCAAAACCTCAAAAATCTCCACAAATCAGGAAGGGCTCAACATCGCTGCGAGCTCCAAATTCCAAAAATTTGCAAAGATTTTCAGGTATGCTATCACATCTTGCTCGCAATTCAATTTACAAAAATGCATGAACGTCTTGATGTGCCAACAAAAAACAACGCATTATCATGATGAGCAAAAAAAAAAAAGGAAGAAAAAAGAAACTTTCTCCAAAAAAAGGGGGAGGGAAAGATAAAAAAAAGGGGAGCGACAAAAAAAAAAAAAAACGGGCTAGCCCACAGGCCATGTGGCCGTATGGCCAGACCCATACGGATCTGTCCGTATGGCCCACAAAAAAGAAAAAAAAAACGTTAAAAAAAAAAAGAAAAAGCACTAGAAAAAAAATGTGTAAAAAAAAAAGAAAACACTTGGAAAAGAAAAGAAAAAGAAGAAAAGAAAAGAAAAAGAAAGAAACAAAAAAAAAACTTTATTTACCATCCTATTTTCTACATGGAGTTTTCTTGAAAAAGAAGACTTACTTGAAGCCATCGATAGAGAAGAAAAAGAAAAGCTTGAAGATTCTTGAAGAACTCTTGGTCTTGATGCCCTCTTTAGACTTTTGCAAAAGAAAGCAATAAGAGCAAGATATCCAATCTCCCTTGCTTTTATAGAAGAGCGCAAACCAAAGAAGGAAACAAGGAGAAAAGAAAGGAGGTAAGTGCTACAAATTAGCAACCTTACCAAAAGAAAGAAATTAGAAAGATTCTTTCCCAAAAGATAGATATCTCGAGGGATATCTCCCAAAAGAAAGCAATTAGAGAGAATTTATCCCAAAAGAGAGGAGATTTGAGATATTCTCTCCCTAAGAAAGATACTTTGAGATATTCTCTCCCAAAATAAAGGGAACATGAGAAATTCTCTCCAAGTAAAGATATTCTTAGATATTCTCTATCCAAAGGAAATATTTTTAGATATTCTTTAAAAAAATGACACAATATGAGATCTAATCCATTTCAGAAGCTTAAGATCCCATGGGTTCGCCCATATGACTCAGGTTTGACCACCTAGGCACTAAAATAGGCTTTTTAGTCAAAGAAAAATCCCTCTTACCAAGAGAATACAAAAATGGTTACATGCCCCTTTTTGAGTTGATTGAACCATACAAAAAAGAATTCCAAGCCCCATGGGCTTCCAAAAATCGAACCATCCCGCCTCATATACCAAATTGAGGCCAAATCTTGAAATTGACATTCCATGAAAATCCAAACCACTCCAATGGACCCAAATAGTCCTAAAGAGTGACCAAAAACCAAATCTTGGTCCCCTAACTTGCCACATACAGCTTGTTAGGTCACAAGACTAAAACCATAAATCAAAGACTGATCCCCCAACTTGCTATATACAGCTTGGTAGGTCACAAGGTCAAAATCAAAACTGACCCCCTAACTTGCCACATACGGCTTGTTAGGTCACAAGGTCAAAACCAAACCCGACCCCCTAACCTACCACATACAGCATGTTAGGTCACAAGGTCAAAAACAGAAACCCAAATCCACATCCTTGATGTCATCTTCAAAACTTTTCCTCGAAATGGTACGTGATTCCTTTCACTACCATAAAATTCTCCAGGAAGTTCAAAAGGCCACTCTACCAGAAGAAAGACTGCTCAAAGACAATTGGTCAAGTCACAAGCTCTCCTTCAAATACATCTCTTCAAGGCACATCGACTACAAAAGTTAAGCAACTTGTCGCTGTACCTCAAGGGGGCATTTGTTGACACCAAAAATATCACTTTGCCTCTTCAACATCAAGAAAGCTACATGAAGCCGAAGCCTACTTCAAATAAGCAATGCTACTTCAAAAATCAATTCCTGTCAGAATCAAACAAAAACTGCAAAATCCTTCAAGACAGCCAAGAGAGGAGTACACATGAAGTTTCAAAATCATTTGGCCTAACTTCACTCCTCCGACAGTTAAACAGGAGCTCCTGGCGGTGACAGTGTCAAAGACACCAAATCTTCAATCAAAGCTTGTGGATGGTCTGAAAATACCTTCAAAAGGCTCCACGTCAAGTTTCAAGTCAAACCGACAACGTTTGACCCTACATCAACCCTCGAACAGCTAAATCAAGCCTCTCGGTGGCGAGAACCACCGAGGCCATCATTCATCAGACGGAGCACATGGCTGATTTCAAAATGCTTACAAATGGCTACGCGTCAAGTTTCAGGTCATTTTGACGACGTTTGACCAAACTTTGACTCTCGGAAGCCAAGTCAGGCCTCTCGGCAGCAAAGCTCCCCGGGACCATGGTTTCTAAAACAGAGCCAATGGATCGTCTCAAAATGACTCTAATAGGCTCTCTGTCAAATTTCAAGTCAATTGAACATCGGTTGACCACACATCAAAGCACGACATCTTCCTCGCGAGAAATCAAGTCTACTGGCGACAGGACCCCACACGGCTTCAAAACTTAAACGAAAGCCTATGGTTAGTCTTCTTTATTACTCAGAAGGCTTCACCTCAAATTTTAGGTCATTCCAATATCGTTTGACCCAGTTTCAACTTCTGACAGAAAATCGGTAACTCTACGAGACAAAGTTTTCGGCTTTCCCGAAAAATTATAAACTTTGCAACCCAATATGCAAGGATTCTCATTAGGTTTTCTACAGAGAAATCATGCCAATAAATGTGCAAAAATGTCAGGAAAAATACCGAAGAAATAAGAAGTAGAAAAAATCACGAAACGGTCGAAGACCGATGACCAAAGGGGAAAAATCCCCCAGGGTCGCCAGCCTGCGACCCTGGCCTAAGGTCGCCGCTACCCTGGCTCATGGTCGCTGGCGACCATAGAAATCCGGGTCGCCAAATTTCCCCGGAGAGGCATTTTTTGACCCCTTTTCGCATTTCGAGATGTTCGACTCCTGTGGTTTTCCAAAATTCTGACTTTTGAGGCACTAAATCCGTCGATCTTCGTCAAGATCACGGGTCCATCTTTGAGAGTATCAAATCAACATTGATCACCAACCGGTCGACCAAAAAAGTGTGCTTTCTACCCAATTGATCGAGAAATCGACAGGACAGATGGCACCGACCCGCTGCTAGCAATGAATGTCTGAAATTGCATGGTCATCCGATGTCGATCAACATGAAGATCCATCGATGTTCATTGCCAAAAGATGCGGTGCGGCCCCCGACTCTCCAACTGCTCGGCGACCACTTAATGCAGTTAATTGACTAGCTTTATTGCAGTCATTAATTCATTATTTTGGATGGCCCAATCAGAATCAAGCATTTGGGAGTTACAAATCAAAGATTCATGGCACTTAAAGCCATGAAACTCCTCCCATCATGGTGATTAAAGGCAATTAAAAGCCTTAACTCTCTACTGGCCAATCAGAAGCCAAGGAAGAGGAGTTACAAAATAAATAAAGAAATCTTGTAACTCCTCCCATCATGTGACTTAAATTCAATTAAAGGCCCATAAACCCTCCTAAATGGCTACCAAAGGCCTATAAATAGGAGAGCATTCCAAAGAAATCCATATCATAAAATATCAGAAAAAAACCAGAGATCGGATCATAAAAAGATAGAAAATTCTGCTGAAGTTCTGCATCGATCGCCGCTACAAGGTGACAAAAGTCCCTTGCAGGGCACTCCCCCCCCCCCCCCAAGGTCCTTGCCTTCTCCTTCTGCTTCAAATGGCTTAGACGTGGCCTTTCAGCCCGTCTACTTAGCGTTTTATTAGACATAGGACCTTCTCTTGGTCCTTGTCCTCTAAAAATCTGAGGTTGAAGCTGAGCCAAGTGAATCAAGAGCATCCACTGTTCTCATCTGCATGGATGACAGTGAAGTTCATAAGCTTTTTGTCTTCTTCATGTCGCTTAAGTTGGACCATGTCCTTTGAGCGATTTGAAAAGATAAAACCAAAGTTTTCTATTTTATGATTATTATATTATTGTGATTACTAATGGATGTGGTCTTGTTTTAGAAATCTTTCGAAACTAACAATGGCAGCTTCTTTAACCATTATTTTCGACGAAAGCAAGTACCAACTCATGCTTCAACAGAAGTAAAACATGCATCTCACAAGCGCCCTGCCAACTGCCAAAGCATCATCTCTCTCGGCAACTCTCTGAACTCCGGGTCGACCTCGACTCCCCCGACCATCATCTTCGGGACACTGGGACCATTCCCACTTCCCGAAGAAGAAACCGCGCATGCTAAAAAGTAGAAAATCATCTTTCAACGTGTCACTACCATGACACCCGAAGCCCGTAGCATCCCCGCGAAGCCTCGACCTACAAACAACCAGGTCTATTCCAAGACTTGGTCCCTAAAACCTTTGCCAAAACAAAGAAGGTCCCATGCATCCACAAAGCTAGTAGACCTGGCCCCGCTCAAGTAGAACCGGTTCTACCCTCTTAGCTACACAAAGGATGAGAGACCCGTCTCCTACCTGACAAAGAAGTCCACCCAGCAGGAGCCGGCTTGTTCCTACAAGCCCAAAATCAATTCGTGCATCATAAGGCCTCTACAAGCACCTGCCAAGGCCTACACTCCTTTGGTTCAACCCTTCATCTCTATAGAGACCGAACTCAAAAAATTCAAAGCTTCGCTGTGACAGACAAAGGACCGCGTCCGAATCCTGTCCATGCCTAGCTTCAAAGAAGACAGGCTCGGCTGCTGCGCCTGAGGGAGCACATCCTTCATTGTCAAAGCCCAGCCAGAGATGGCCGAAGCTCAAATTGCTCATTGTGTATGCCGCCGTGCATCGTATCGACAAAAGAGACTAGAGAAGCAGAGGACTCAGCATCCTACACTTCAAGTCTCTCATAAATGGGTCAAAAAAGAAAAACCCGACCAAGTTGCTGTAGTCCATATGGTTGGAAAAACCAAAAGGCGCCAAAAGTCAAAACTAAAATCCATGTCCGACGTCCGGTGACTCGTAGCATCTCCTGGACACAGAGACCTCCGAAAGAATCCCTTTCTCCTTCAAGCCAAGGACAGCGGAGTAATCCTTCCTCATGCTTTTCATCAAAAAGAATGAGCCCCAGCTCAGTCACTAGGACGATTTCTTCATTTGAATCCCGAGGGACGAACGTCCTAGCTTAAAACTCTGAGCAACCTCAGAATCCACCTCAAGATGATGCGATTGCACGCATCTAGCACTTAGAGCAAATCTTCAAGATGACAAGGTAAATAGAGAAGACAATGTGTCACGTGCCCTTACCAAAAAGGACGTGGACGACATCCTTGCAAAGCAAGAGAAGAGGATACACTCAAGGAACATGGGATCAAGCCACCATATCCCTTATAGATGGATTTGGTCCCGTTCCCTATAAAATTCAAACATCCTATTCTCCAAACATATACGAGGAAATGATCAGCCAGACAACACATCATCCACTTCAAAATCATGACAGGAGCTATCGCGGATTAAGATACCCTCAGGATTCGTCTCTCTGAAAGTACCCTGGTACTCCACTCTGCCAGAGGATTCCATCCAAAACTGGGCCATGCTGGAGACACGTTTTCTGACTCACTTCAAAGGTGAGGACCATCCCGCTACTATGGCTCAGCTTTGTAGCCTAAAATAGGGGGAGAATGAGTCGACATACAACTTCATTCAAAAGTGGAAAGCAATGGTGTACAAATGCTCAGATGTACAGCCACAAGTATCGCTAGTCGACATCTGCCGAAACAACATGAGAGCAAGGATCTGCTCCATGATCATCGGCAACAAATAAAAAAAACCTAGGAGAACTCCTAAAAGCTTCTATGGAGGCTAAAACGGTGATCAAAGACTTCAACAGTCAGAAGTCATCAAGGAAGGAACCAACCTACATTGCAACTTCAAAGCCAAAGAAAAAAGAGGTCCTTAATGTGCAAACCAAGTCAGCTCCTCAACCACCAAAGAAAGCTGAAAATAAAGCTGCAGGTAAGAGACCTGAACTCTCTGATGCCTTCAAAGAGCGAGTTGAAAAGAAATACCCATTTGATGAAGATGTTGATGAAATCTTCAGGGCTCTGGTGGCAAATGGAAAACTCACCTTGCCTGACCCCAAAAGACCGGGAGATGTTGGAAACCAACGATCCTTGGTACTGTCCAAACGAACAGATGATCTCGCATCCTCTCAATCAATGCTTCATTGTGAGAGAGAAGATAAACGAGCTGTGGAAAAATGGAGTCATCACCTTTGACAAAAACTACGGGTTTGACTTCGTCAACATGGTGTCATGTGGACAAACATCCAAATCACCAAAGAAAAAGATCACTACTTCCTTCAAGGTGATAAAAAGAATTCATGCGTCCCAAGAGCTGGTTCCTTACTCAACACCAGACGGAAAAACCATATGGGTGCATCCCGATCTCCTGGAAGATGAAAACTGGGAGGTTATCAAAACAAAGCCTACTGCTCGACAGCAAAGGCAAGCTAGGAGACATCTCCTAAAGCTCAAATGGCAGGAGAAAACCTAGCTAAAATAAGAAGTCCATGAAAAGGTAGAGACCACCTCTACCGCTTCAAAGGGGGTAAGAAAATTCACTCTCAGTGATTTTATGCCACCACATTTCAGAAATGAAACTACGTAGGGGGCATCATACTATTGCAATTCGGTAGTCGGATTCTCCATGAATGGATACAAGTCCAGTGACATAGATGAGTGTGAGGAATCCTTTGAAAAAGGAGAATACCTCTCCAATGAAGAATGAGTTCCTGAACCTCACCACATACTGGTAATCTGATATAACCCCTTATAGCCACAAGGATCCTGGTATGATGATGAAGAAGACCAAGAAGCTGTTCAAGAAAATGTTGTTGACCCAGCACCCGCCATTGCTTTAGTGGAACCCAACCATGTTGAACCACAAGAAGTAGACGAAGAAGAAGATTTAGCTCCCATGCTGGATGCTGGATCTTGAAAAATATGCGAGGACCTTGCAGCTTCTTGCGTTAGAACAAGAGCAAGTTCACATCAACGAGCTTCGTCGCAATAAAAATCCAGAACCGAAAGTCCCTAACGACCAACAAGTACGTCCTCCCTCAACTCCTAAAAATGGAGAAAACTGCTGGATTGATGATCCTCTTACATCCGAGGATGAGTTTGACTCCCAACAATCCATTCTGGTGACGTCTCCTATTGGAGTTACCTGCAATATGATAGTTCTAGATGATAGTTCCTCTGAAGCGTTGTCTGCCGATGCCACTTACTTTCAAACCACATCCGGCAATATATCTTCTAGAGCTACCTCTTCTCAAGTGACTTTCACTAAGACCACCCACTCAGGCTTCTTCACCTAAAACTGTGACTTCAGAACTCACATCCTTCCTAACTGATGATCTTGAAGAAGCCCCAGCTATTGATGTTTGGGCTGATGGATTGATCAACAAAGTGTTAGGGATTTTTTGTTTTGCAATTTGATGGATGCATTATCATTTTAACATCATTCGAATTTTCACACACACATTGACTTTAAAAATCTTGAAATCTTGATTTTCACATGCATTGTTTTTAAGACTTTTAGAAATCTTGGTTCATGCATGTTTTGATTATAAACTTGAATGCATTTATTTTTGAAAAGAAGTTTTGAATCAAGCAAACCTATGGTTTTAAATCTTTCAAATCATCTTAGGCATTTTAGGTTTCATGTTTTTAAAACTCTAAGAATGATTTAAAACATGGCCCAAAAGTCCCCACAAGAAATCACTTTAAAAATCTCATTTTTGGGAAAAATGATCCCTGGACCCGGTTAACCCGCAGTGTGGCTGGTCGACCGAGCCCACTGTAGGTCGACCGGGCAGATGACCATTGGGTCTTTTTAAAATTGTCAATTTTTTGATCGTTTGGGGGAGGTCGACCGAGCAAAGGTGCAGGTTGACCGTGGACTCGCAAAAAGTCATTTTTTTGACTATAAAAGCAAGTTCATTCCTTTGCCAAAGTGATGAACATCTAAGCCTTCTTTGAGGTGTTTGGAGACAAGTGAAAGGGGAATGAGCTAAGAGAGACCAAGGGGTCATTTGGAAAGCTAAAGCTTGGAATCATTAAGTCAAATCTTTAAGTAAGCTTTACTTTTCTAAATCATATGTTTCATGCTTTTCTTAAATGATTTGTAAATCAATTTTAGCATGATAACTATGATGTGTTGAATTCAATTCTTCATTTAATCTTTGATCTAAGTTGGATTGGATTCTTCACCTTGATTCAAACCAAGTTTGTTTTACATTTCATAAATCACGCTTTACCAAAATCTTTGAGTTATTTTATAGCATGATCCATTTACTTGGTTGAATTCTTATTTGTTGTTTTCAATCACATTTGAACCATAGTTAAACTAGTTTGTTTTGAAAACAACTATGCACATGCATCACATGTTTAGTCATAACTAGTTTCATACAACTTGTGAGCCTTTGATTTTCATGTCATCAACAAGTTAATATTTATACATGTGGTTTGCATTTCACTTCAATCAAATCTCTTTGTGTGCCTTAAACTTTTAAATGCTTTAAGCATATATTCATTGGGCTTATTTTTAAACTTGATTGAAGTTTTGACACACACCATGAGCATTCATCTTTGCATTACATAGAGTGTTGTGTGAGTTTGTTTTTCACTTTCAAATCCGCCTAATTAAGATGCATTGTAAATTGAGCTTTAATTGTATCTCTTCCAGTGTTTGTGTAGACACTACCTTGAGAGAAAATCTTCTTCTTGTAAAGGTTATTGCTTAGCCTAAGAAAAACATTGTGTAAAGGTTATTGCTTAGCCTAGAAAAGCACATTGATAGGTTGATGTTAAGCCTTGAAAAACATCTTTGTAAAGGTTATTGCTTAGCCTATTGAAAAGTATAAATAGTGGAAATCCGGTGGGGTGTAGGATCACAAGCCGGTAGTGGATGTAGGCATTAAAGCCGAACCACTATAAATCATTGTGTGATGGTGCATGCTTTGTGGTGATTGTTTTTGTTAGATTCCACATTTAATTTGATAATCATCACTAGTGGCTAATTTAATTTAAAGAAATTAAAATTGGTCATAATTGATCACTAATTTGAAGCTCATCCTACTCTCCACCCTCTAAGGTTCGGATCCAAGTTTTTCACAAAGAAGAAAATTGCTGGATGCTGTTCAGGACTTGTTCCCGAAAAATTCACCATGCAACGCAATCACTGAGGACTCTGCAACAGACATATCCCCGGCAAATGAGAAGGAACAGCCTCTTGATCCTAAAGGTGACCTTCCGAACGAAGACCCTTCTCAAGAAGCTCTCGAAGTTGGTAGGGCACCCGCTTTGGCCTAGACTACCACAAAAACTACAACCAATCTTCTTTTACTTATGTAAATCCTTCAGGGAAAGATGTTGTAAATGCCCCAAGTGGCAACATTAATGAACATGCAGGCTCCAAGGAGGCTTTCAAGTATGAATTGATTGAGTACTTCAAACACATACATGCGCAACTGCACATCCTAGACTTATTACGAATGTCCGAATACACCCGTGATAATATCATTTCAAAATTACAAATCCTGAATGAGGATGTCGACAACCATGCCCCATAAGTCAATTGAAATGGACTATCGGGTCAAAAACACCGAAACTTCCTCAAAGGGAGAAAAGAAGAAAACTAAGGGATCATGCATCGAATGCCTCTCGGTCCAAAAAGCAGCAAGTGCATACATCGCCTTCACTAAGGAAGACCTCCTACTTAGTGAAATAAGGTACAACCGACTCCTGTACTTCACAAGGTACATCAAGGAAGTGCCAATACACAGAGCTCGAATCAACCCAAGTTCGGCACTCAACCTCATCTCCACTTCGGCTCTCAAAAAGTTGGGCATCCCACCCAGCAAGTTGAGCCACACATCTGTATCTATCTTTGGATATGATGGGAGCACTCAAAGGCCTATCTGCAAAATCAGGTTCAAGTTGCAAATCGGTGATCTTATCTCTGAGGTCACTATGTATACAATAAAAACCCTTTCATGCTACAACATCCTTCTTGGACGCCCCTGGATACACGAGAATGTCGTTGTCCCTTCAACTACACATTAGTGCATCAAGTTCTTTGGCAATGACGGCATGATACATCGAGTGTTTGTGGATAGAAAACTCTTTAAAGGTAAAGAAGTCCACTTTGCAGACTCCCAGATGTATGAAGGCGAAAAAGAAGAAGAGGAGAAAGAAATAACACCCTTTGCCGAAAATCTCCAGAAAGATAAAGGTAAGGCTCCTCAGCAATCATCGGAAGAAAACAAACCCTCCCGTAAATCTAAAGAGAGTAGTCAACCTCCCTTCGCCATCTCGCTCAAACCTTCAAAGCCTTTGGTCATCACAACCAAAGCGAATAAGGCAAAGCAAAAGTCTAGGGGCGAACTTGTTGTCTCTTTCGTGTCTATCATGCAAGACACGGATTCAGATTCAGAATCAGACACAGAGCTAAAAGACGAAAAATCTTCAAACCAAGTTGACACTCAGTAAGTTCAGCATGCTTTTACTCCAATAAAGGCACCTACTGACGTAGAAGACCCTGCTTCTGCTTCCTTCGTTGTTCCGGCGACTTTAGCAAAAGAAAAGCTGATCTTCTTCCACAGATCAGAAGCTTCTTCATCGAATTCCCTGCTTGAACCTTTCCAAAACAAAGGTATGCCTCAATTATTTCTATATAGTCCTGTGGCACAAGCTATTATGAAAAAAATGGGCTATGGCGCTCAAAATCTAGTTGATTTGGGAGAAGGTCGCAGTATTCTAATGCCATTGGGGCCCGCCTTGACCAAAAGCCAACTGGAAGATTGGAGACTCTACGGTCATGTAGAAAAGTCTTCACATGGGTTAGGGTATGATCCCAACACTCCTTTGAGACAGTTGACACAAAAGCTGAAAAGTAGATTTGCAGACCAAGGCTCAACATCTCATGTCCATGAAGCCATCGATCTCCATGGATATCTCTTTGAAGAGTCACCTGACAAAAGTCCAGGAAGCTCATCCAATTGGTATGATTTCTCTGAAGATGAAGAGGAATTGTCCGATAACACAGACATGTGGTACTCTGACTCAGAAGAACCCTCGTCTCCAAAAGAAGTACCCTACTTCGACCCAATTTCAGCAGGCTATTGGGACCATCTCATAGCAAGCCTTGATAAGATTCCTGATCAAGAAAACCCGCGTAAAGAAACAAAGCCTTGGTCTGAGGATGCCCTTGAAACTCCAGAAGGTTTCGTTGAGTTGGAAGCCTCCAAAAATATTATTTAGGAACCACCTTCGAACCTTCCAACAAAAGACTCTGTTCAAAAGATAGACTTGGGAACACCAGATAATCCACATCCTGTATTCACTTTTCTTCGTGAATTTGTTGATTGTCTTGCATGGTCTTATGCTGAAATGCCTGGTTTAGACCCTAAAATAGTAGTCCATAAGCTCAATTTACAAAAAGAAATCAAGCCTGTCAAAGAAGACTCCATCCAGACGTGATGGATAAAATTGAACAAGAAGTTCAAAAGCTCAAAAGCGTTGGCTTCATCCGTGAGGAACAACATGCTGAATGTGTTAGGAATAGGGTGGGCCTCTAGGATAGGTTTCAAAAACTTTACCCACTTGATACAGGGATCAACTATCCAGAAGGCTATAAAACCCAATCCAGGAAGTAAACCCTCAATCTTAGCCATCATGATCAGTAAATACAATCTATCTAGAAAATAGAAACAACAACTAATAAGCATTCATAATAATCTACAACATGCATGGAAGTGGATTATACCTTTGGAGCTCGATTGTTGCTTCAATGGAGAAGTTGCGTCTTTCTTTGATGATGAAATGCTTTCACTAATCAAATAGGAATCTCCAAGACCTCTTGATCTTCCACGCTATGACCCGTATCGGATTCTCCTTTTTCTCAAGAAGATGGTGGGATCTCAAAGAGAAAACTACTAGGAACTCTAGGGAGGAACTAGAAAGAGAACTAGAAGAGGGAGAGGAGAAAGAGCATGTGCAACTCTTGCACAAGGGGGCCTTGGGCGTGAATCCCAATGCTATGGAGCATTCTTAGACGTCCAGCCCTCCTCTCCTCTATTTATAACTTTTGGAAGCCCCACTCACTAATTTCCATTAGAAGTCTTACTTCCAAATAATTAGTAACTATCTCTTCTTAATTAAAATAGAATTCTTACTTCCATTAATTATTTAGTAACTTACCATATCATAATTAGAAGTCTCACTTCAAATATGATTAGTAACTTTCTAATTCCTTTCTAATTAAAATAGAAGTCTCACTTCTACTAAAATTAGTAAGTCTACTATTACCACTATTAGAAGTCTCACTTCAAATAGAAATAGTAACTTTTCTTTTAGAGTTCAACTAGAATTAGATACTTTCTAATAATTGGGCTAGCATGGGGACCACTAGGGATTCCTTAGAAAGCTGGCTCCAACTGGGACACGCGACCCCACATCTCATGTGTAATTCGGGCCCACAGTTAATTGTGAATAACTCCATTATATAAATGCAATTGAACTTCAGTCTTACGAATATTACATAGAATACCCTAAACTTCTACATTACCACAAGTAGACCCCTCTATCAATATCCATGGATCAATTGGACCATCTTCCAAACTAGATCCATATCTTATTATCATTGAGCCCCAATTAATTATAATGATCATGGTACCTTTCCAATTAACTCTTAATCGGAATGGGTGCGCACCTACCAATGATAAATCCATTAATTGGCACAAGGGGATATTAGAGATAGATTCCATCTTGGTCATTGAATGTTCCCACAGCTCTACTACAACGTACCCAAATCACCGAGGTGTTGACCTAAAGTTGGCCTCACTCATTGGTGACTCAAAGCAAATGAATAGATAGAAACTTGAGTTCATTAATGTCTCAGAATTGAGAGCCTATTGCTAGCGAATTATGAGAGCAGACTTAAAGTAAAGACAGTGTTTATAAGGTGCTTCTCATGGTCATTCAATACATCCAATGTACCAGCACTATGATCCAGAATCTTCTATTCTGATGATCGAGACAAATCACACTATCTCATAGTGATCAAAGTGCTGCAACCTTCTCAGTATTAGATGTCCAGTCTCATCACTGGTTGTGATAATATTTAAGTATAAGATTGTCACACATGTCTCCCATATGTGGATCTCATCCATACACGTGTTACATCTGATATACTTGTGGACTCCGGTTCATCTCATGAACCATCATGTCATTCGTATTGGTTATGTGCATATATATAATAAATCACAATTCATCTCATGAAAAGAAAGCATGAATATACTGATAAATAAAAAAATTAATCAATTTATTATATCATTTACTGGATTGAGAATGGTTGGCCAACAGTGTCCCTGTGACAAAGAAAAATGGGCAGATTAGGGTCTGTATTGACTATAGAGACCTGAATGGCACTTGCCCTGAAGATAATTCCCGCTCCCCATACCGGAGGTGATGATTGACAATACCTGATGATTCGAGCGAATGACATTCATGGATGAGTTTTTTGGCTACAATTAGATAAAGATGCATCCCGAAAATGAAAAACACACATCATTTCTATTGGAAATAGGTGGGCCTCGATGATATGTTTCAAAAACTTTTGACCTACTTGATGCAGAGATCAACTATCCAGAAGGCTACAAACCCAATCCAAGATCCGATCCTCACACTCATCAACCAAGATCAGTAAATAACTCTATCTAGAGGATAGATACAGCACCATACAAGCAACAATAAAATCTACAACATGCAATGAAATAGATTATACCTTTGGAGCTCGATTGTGTTCTAATGGAGAACTTGTTCTCTTTTTTTGATGTGGAACTCTTTCACGAATCAATCTAAGATCTCCAAGACCTATTGATCTTCCACGCTATGTCCCGTTATCAGATATCTTCTTTAAAGGAGATGGGTGGGATCTCCTAAAGAAATCAACTAGAAGCTCTTAAGGAAACTTGAAGAAGAACTAGAAGAGGGAAGGAGGTGGGCGTGCAACACTTACACAATAGAGAGCTTGGGCGTGAATTCCAAGAGGGATCAATGGTGTGGACGTCAAAGCCTCTCTTCTCCTTTTACAACTCAAATCCAACTCTTCTTACTAATTAAGAATTAGTAACTTCCTCCTTTCTAATTAAAATAGAAGTCTCACTTCCATTTATAATTTAGTAACTTACTATTACCACTATTAGAAGTCTCACTTCAAATAGAAATAGTAACTTTCCTTTTAGAGTTCAACTAAAATCACTATCTTTCTAGTAATTGGGTTAGCGTGGGGACCACTAGGGATTCCATAGAAAGCTGGCTCTAACTAGGACATGCGACCCCACATCTCATTTGCAATCCGGGCCCACAGTTAATTGCAAATAACTCCACTATATAAATGCAATTGAAATCCAGTCTTATGAATAAATTACATAGAAGACCCTAAACTTCCCTATGACTACAAGTAGGCCCCTCCATCTCTATATCCATGGATCAATTGTACCTGTCCACCAAATTGGATCCATATCTTATTATCATTGAGCCCCAATTAATCAGAATGATCATCGGTACCTATCCAATTAACTCTTAATCGGAATGGGTGCGCACTTACCAATGATAAATCCATTAATTAGCACAAAGGGATAATTAGGATAGATTCCATCTTGACCATTGAATGTTCCCACAACTCTACTACCATGTACCCAAACCACCTAGGTGTTGACCTACAATTGGCCTCACTCATTGGTCACTCAAAGAAAATGAATAGATAGAAACTTTAGTTCATTAATGTCTCAGGATTGAGACCCTATTGCTAGGGAATTATAAGAGCAGACCTTAAAGTAAAGACATTATTCATAAGTTGCTTCTTATGGTCATTCAATACATCTAATGTACCAACACTGTGATCCAGAATCTCACATTCTGATGATCGAGACAAATCACACTATCTCATAGTGATCAAAGTGTTGCAACCATGTCAGATGAGATGTCCAATCTCATCACTGGTTGTGAAGATATTTAAGTATAAGATTTGCTATACATATCTCCCGTATATGGATCTCATCCATACACATGTATTACATCTAATATACTTATGGACTTCGATTCATCTCATGAACCATTATGTCATTCGTATTGGTTATGTGCTAGTAAGTAATAAAACACCATTCATCTCATGAAAGGAACGCATGATTAGATTGATAAATAAAGAAATAAATCAATCTATTACATCATCTACTGGATTGAGACCACATAAACTAATAATTTATAAAATGTTTAGTCGATACTCTCCCAATCCAAAAATCGGAAGAATGCGAACCACATTTGACACTTCCAAAATCGCAGGGAAGCGACATTTCGTTGATACTTGCAAAATCCAAAAATCGTGGAGATGCAACATTGCGATTTTGATATCTACAACCCAAATTTAAAAAAAAAAACTCAAAATTTCAAAATTTGTGGGGAAACGACAATTAGTAAGTACCCGTAAAATAAAATTTTTGAAAAGCGAGGAAGTGACATTCCATCGATACTTGCAAGACCATTCAGCAGGGTGGCTACTTTTAGTCGATTCTTGCACTTTTGAAAACCAAAAAATCTAGCTCTCATGCAAAAAATCTGGCTTTCATGCCAAAAATAAAAAACTTCACTCTCATGCCAAAAACCTGGCTCTCATGCCAAAAATCTGGGTTTCACGCCCAAAATAAAAAACCTGACTTTCACGCCAACAAACCAAAACTTGGCTTTCAAAAAACCTGGCTTCCACGCCAAAAATCGGCTTTCATGCCAGAAAAACCTGGGTTTCATGCCAAAAATCGGCTCTCATGCCATAAACCAATCTTAGCTTTCACACCAAAAAGAAGATTTTGGCTCTCATGACATAAACCCAAATTTGGCTTTCATGCCGGAAACAAAATCTGGCTCCCATGCCAAAACAACCATTTAAGAAAAGATTTTCACAAAATGACAAACTTCTGAACAAATTCTCAAACAAACTTTCCCATTTAACTATTGCTTTCGTCACGAAATGATTTAAGTAAACAGAGGAAAGACAGAGAGAAGTGCGAAAAAATGGTCACAAGCACTACAAAGAAAAGAGATACCAAAAAATGTGGGGTACCAAAAAATATAGGAAGAGGTTCTGTTACAAAAAGAGATAAACAAGGAGCTCAGCCAAACATGGCCTCCAGCCAAAGACTCAGCTCCTTAAGCAATCTCCTGGCTTTGGCTGTCAAAGCTTCCAAAGCACGCTTCTTTAAAAATTTACCATTAGACACGGGGGAATGTTGTAACCTGTCTTCGACACTGTGAAGCTTTTCCCTGGCAGTTCGCCATCATGCGATTTTCTTGAGTCCTCTCTTTGGGAACACGATTGGCGTCTACAACCTGGCAGATCAGAGTCCTCTCCCTGGCACGAGCCTCCGCTAAAATAGCCGACTTGGTCGTGTCTTGCGCCTCTAAATGCTCAAGACACAGCCTAACCTCATTTACCACCCTATCAAGCGTTCAATATCACACCTCAGCTCAATGATGGCTAACTCTATGATGTTCCTCTCCCGGACAAACTGCTTCCTGTTCAGTGCGGTCTCATCCATGTCAGACTTAGCTTTATTAGCAGGGTACAAAAACATCTCCTTAAAAAAGTCACCATCAAGAAAAGCCTTTGTCTCAGTCCACTTACTGCCCAGTGCAATGATCCTATCAGCGATCGCCCTAGCACCTGTGACATCCATACCAACCTCTTCAGCATTAGTAAGAATATCCTGCACATGCTAGACCATGTCGAATCCGGCATCCAAGTGATCAGAAAGGAGAGTCTCAATCCAAGAGCTCAAAACCAACGCCAACACCTGTTAGTCTTATGGACTCAATCCAGTAGATGATATAATAAATTGATTAAATTCTTTATTTATTCATATATTCATGCTTACTTTTCATGAGATGAATGGTAATTTATTATATACTTACACATGACCGATACGAATGACATGATGGTTCATGAGATGAACCGGAGTCCACAAGTATATTAGATGTAACACATGTGTATGGATGAGATCCACATACGGGAGACATGTGTGGCAAATCTTATACTTAAATATTATCACAACTAGTGATGAGACTAGACATCTCATACTTGACAAGGTTGCAGTACTTTGATCACTATGAGATAGTGTGATTTGTCTCGATCATCAGAATGGAAGATTCTGGATCATAGTGTTGGTACATTGGATGTATTGAAGGACCATGAGAAGCACCTTATAAACACTGTCTTTACTTTAAGGTCTGATCTAATAATTCCCTAGCAATAGGCTCTCAATCCTGAGACATTAATGAACTCAAGTTTCTATCTATTCATTTACTTTGAGTCACCAATGAGTGAGGCCAACTGTAGGTCAACACTTCGGTGACTTGGGTACATGGTAGTAGAGCTGTGGGAACATTCAATAGTCAAGATGGAATCTATCTCTAATATCCCCTTGTGCCAATTAATGGATTTATCATTGGTAAGTGCGCACCCATTCTGATTAAGAGTTAATTGGAAAGGTACCATTGATCATTATAATTAATTGGGGCTCAAGGATCATAAGATAAGGATCTAGTTTGGTAGACAGGTCCAATTGATCCATGGATATTGATAGAGGGGTCTACTTGTGGTAATGTGGAACTTTAGGGTCTTCTATGTAATATTCCTAAGACTGGAGTTCAATTGCATTTATATAGTGGAGTTATTTGCAATTAACTGTGGCCCGGATTACACATGAGATGTGGGGTCGCTTGTCCCAGTTGGAGCCAGCTTTCTAAGGAATCCCTAGTGGTCCCCACGCTAGCCCAATTATTAGAAAGTATCTAATTCTAGTTGAACTCTAAAAGGAAAGTTACTATTTCTATTTGAAGTGAGACTTCTAATAGTGGTAATAGTAGACTTACTAATTTTAGTAAAAGTGAGACTTCTATTTTAATTAGAAAGGAATTGGAAAGTTACTAATCATATTTGAAGTGAGACTTCTAATTATGATATGGTAAGTTACTAATTAATTAATGGAAGTAAGACTTCTATTTTAATTAAGAAGAGATAGTTACTAATTTTTGAAAGTAAGACTTCTAATGGAAATTAGTAAGTGGGGCTTGCAAAAGCTATAAATAGAGGAGAGGAGGGATGGACGTCCTGTGCATCTATCCTTGCATTGGGATTCACGTCCAAGGCCCCTAGTGCAAGTGTTGCACGAGTTATTCCTCTCTTCCCTCTTCTAGTTCTCTTTCTAGTTCCTCCCTAGAGTTCCTAGTAGTTTTCTCTTGGAGATCCCATATCTTCTTGAGAAAAGGAGAATCTGATACGGGTCATAGCATGGAAGATCAAGAGGACTTGGAGATCCCTATTTGATTAGTGAAAGCGTTTCATCATCAAAGAAAGACGTAACTTCTCCATTAGAGCACAACCGAGCTCCAAAGGTATAATCCACTTCCTTGCATGTTGAAGATTATTATGGATGCTTGTTAGTTGCTATTTCTATCTTTTAGATAGATTGTCTTACTGATCATGATGGCTGAGATTGAGGACATAGATCTTGGACTGGGTTTTATAGCCTTCTGGATAGTTGATCCCTGTGTCAAGTGGGTCAAAAGTTTTTGAAACCTATCCTAGAGGCCCACTCTATTTCCAACAACACCTTCTTCGCAAACAAAAGGGATGGCCTAGATGAAGATTCACCCCTTTTCCATCGATCAGCTACTCATGCCATGCCCAGTTGGAAGAGTAATAAATAACTCTTTCCAATTGGAGCCACTGGG
The DNA here is from genome assembly GCA_012931725.1 of Litsea cubeba. Lineage (NCBI taxonomy): Eukaryota > Viridiplantae > Streptophyta > Magnoliopsida > Laurales > Lauraceae > Litsea > Litsea cubeba. Next base: position 43,381,608 of record CM022947.1, on the reverse strand, counting down.
GAAGGAATCTCAGGACGAGGTCTCACCTCTTGTCAGACCTCGGCTTGGGTTTGCTTTGATTATCATCGTTTAAGCCGAGATTAGGTCTTTGGTGCAATTAAATGGCATTTAGCTTAGATTGTGAGCTCGATAGATTTTTCATAACTTTGAAAATTTTCAAGAGCCGTTGAATTTAGCTTGGCACGGGCCGGGGGTGGCCTGTAGGACCCGTGTGCATGTGGGGGGAATTTATTCTTGATTTGGAAAATTACTATTTTTAATTCTCTTGGATTTGTCAAAATAGCATTTACAACTTTTAAGTTCTCTCCGTCCATTTTTGAGGCTCTGAAATCACATTTTTCAGCAAAAAGTGCAAAACATACTTTTCAACTCAAAATTTGTGCATGAAATTCAATGTTTGCAAAATCATGTGAAAATCATATTTTTGGAAACTAGATTTCTCGACGATCATTTTACTCCCTTTCGTTGATCTCATCTGGGACCCACATGTTAGTGTTTTAAGCCCTTGAAGTGAAGTGGTCTGGTGGGGCCCTCACCCCCACCCAACTCAAATGCAAACCCACGTGTATCTTCTCCCTCCGTTCTACATTTGCAAGTTTTCAAACCAGCCATGGAGTTAGAGAAAAACCAGCCATTGTCCACTACTTCTCTCCTTTGCATGTTGATCTTCTCTTGACAAAATGGAGATTTGAGTTCACCAAACTCTTTCTCATCATCTCTTAAGCTTTCTCTTGGTACCATTTTCAAAGGATTTCAGCTAGGTTCATCTTCTCCTTGAGACTTTTCTCCATTGTTAGAGCTCCTTGAGGTAAGCATTGGTTTTCATCTTCCAACTATGGTTTTATGGAGTCCATTAGAGCTTCAATATCATGCATGCAAGGTTTCCAAAGGAGGAACCCTTTCTTTTCAAGAATTTTCTTCATTTTGAGCTCTTTTCTAGGGGCTTCTTGTAGATTGGAGGTTCAACTGATAGAGGTGTGTTTGAGAGATCTTTTTGAGTGCATTTTGAGCCAAGGCAAGTGATTGAATGAAATATGAATGTGCATGTGTTGATTTATGAGACTTTGACTTGATTTCTTGTTTTTGAACTCACTTATATGAATGTGCATGTCTTGCTTTCAAGTTTAGTTTACTAAACAAGTGTTTTAATGCTCATGTGTTTTGGATTCATTCCATTAAAATCTGTTTTGATATTGGTTTCATTTAAATTGGAACTTTTTGTTAGGGATTTTGTATATTGCAAATTGATGGATGCATTATTCATTTTAGTCATCATTTGAATTTTCACACATGCATTGATTTAGAAATCTTGATTTACTCATGCATTGTTTTAAATCTTGTAAATGTTATAGTTCATGCATGTTTTGGGTTTAAAGTTGGATGCATTTAATTTGAAAAGAATTTTTATAAATCAAGCTAGCCATTGTTTTTAATGTTTCGAACCATATTTGGCTTTTTATGTTTCATGATTTTAAAACACTTAGATTGATTTAAATCATGATTCCATACTTGGTTTAATGACCCAAAAATCCCCACAAGAAAATACTTGTATATTTGCAAAAGTTGGGATTTTGGTCACAGCCTGTCGGTCAGGTGTCGGCTAACCGACCATGAACCGAGCACAAACTGAACTAATGTTGGTTACCTTTCCAGTAAGGTGATTTTAAGTGACGGTCAGCTTGTCGATTAAGTGTCAGCTAACCGACCGTGCTTCAGAAGCTGACCGAAATCCTTTCGGTTAGAAATCCAGAGAGCATGTTTTCTGAACCTCTTTGTACTGTCGGTTAATCCTCAGTCAGCTCTTGGTTAACCAAATACGCTTGGTGAACCGAAGTTTGAAATGTTTCAAAAATATGACCGTTGAAGAGATGACCGTGGGTTATCGGTTAACTAAACCTTGGATGTCGGCTGACCGACAAGTAGCCGTTGGTCCAATTTTTCTATAAATGCAAGTTCATTCCAAAACCATTTTTGATAATTCTAGAGGCCATTCTTGAGGTGTCTTGAGGCCATATCAAGGGGAATGAACTAAAGAAGGCTAAAGGGTCATTTGGAAGGCTAAAGCTTAGATTAATGAAGTTAAATCTCTAAGTAAGCCTTACCTTTTATTTATCATATGTTATATGCTTTGTTTAAATTACTGGTAAATGATTTTTAGCATGATAACTATGATGTGTTGAATCCATTACTTTCATTCAATCTTTGATTTAGGTTGTGATGGATTTTTCACTTTGATTCAAACCAAATTTTGTTTTAAAACTTTATAAATCATGTTTTATCAAAACCTTTGATTTCTTTTATAACATGTTTCATTTACTTGGTTGAATCTTTCTTTGTTGTTTTCAATCTTTAAAACCTTAGTTAAACTCGTTTGTTTTGAAAACAACATTGCACATACATCACATGTTTAGAAAAATTAATTTCATACAACTTGTGAACTTTTGATTTTCATATCATCAATAATGATGGATGTAAGATCCCGACCCCAATCCTTTTGTTTAGCATTGTTTTAATCGTGGTTTGGCTTTTTAAGCGAGATTTGATTTAGTTTGACCTTGTTTTCGAATTTGATTGGATTTTTCCATAGCCTTGAAGACCGTTGACTTTAGTTTGACCCGGTCCTTATGATTTGTATTTTTATGGGAAATTACTTCGGATTTCTAAAAATTCTGGATTTGGTGTATTTCGACTTATTTTATGAAGTTTAACAACTTTCATGTTTTGATCATTTTGGTTTGATACTCAGAAATCACGTTTTTCGAGGAAAAAGGGCAAAACTGACTTTTCACCCTAAATCTGTCCATGAATTTCGAAAATTTCAGAATTTGGGGAAAATATACTTTTTGGAAAGTAGAAATTTCGCCGATCGTTTTTGTCTTCTTCGTCGTTTTCATTCGGGACCCGCAAACCCTAGTTTCAGCTTTGGTAAGCTTGGGGCCCATGGGGCCCAGCCCATTTGTTCTATAAAACCCCATTGGGTCTCTTGTCTCCCTCATTCTTTCTCTCATTTCCTGCAACAAAGTGGGGTTAGGGTTTCTCCCAGCCCCCTTTCTCTCTCCTCATGTATCCCTTCTCCTTTGATGCTAAATGGAGATTTGAGCTCCTCTTCTTCTTCCCCATCTTCCAAGCTTCCCCTAGACACCATTTTTGAGATGTTTGAGCTAGAGGAGACCCATCTTTCAAGCTCTTCTTCTTGTTTGGGACACCCAAAGGTTAGCATTGGTTTTCTTTTCCTTAGATCTTTGTTTCCTCCTCATTTGGAGTGTTTTAATCCTACATGCAATGGGTTTTCATGAAGTTTGGAAAATGGTTGATTTCTAGGGTTTCTTCTTGAGCCATTTTGGGGATTTTATGATTTTAAAGCTTGAGGCCATTAGAGGACTTTCATAGAGTGTCTTTCATCTTCTCTTGACTCAAGGCAAGTAGAATTTTCAACTAATATGATGTTTACATGTTTCTTGTTTGGTTTCATGGTTTTGTCTTCATTATGTTCTAACCCTTTGTGAATTATGGATTTACATTGAATGAATGAACTAATGTATGTTGATTTCCACTTATGCTAGCTTCTTATGATGTGTTGGGAGTTTGGTTTCATTTTAGCCACTTGACTATTTGATTTCTTTGCATTAATGGTGTTGTGTTCTAAGTATGGGAAAACTTTGATCTTTGAAAAAGTGTTGTGTTTGATCAAATTGGATCAATTTATGGATGGTTTTGATGTGTTTGGAAGGTCAAGGAAGGGCCCAACAATTCATGGAAATCAGTATGAAAGAAAAGGAATCAAGAGAATCAAGAAAAAGGGGAAAAAAATGCAAGAAATGTGCACTCGGGCTGGACTGGGCAGGCCCAGTCCGCTCGAGCGACCCACTGGGTCGCTCGAGCGGACCAGGCACTGTCTGGGTCCGCTCGAGCGACCCACTGGGTCGCTCGAGCGACCCAGCTTCTGTCTGGGTCCGCTCGAGCGGGCCTGGTCCGCTCGAGCGAGCCCAGCTCAGTCTGGGCTCGGGTTCGGGCCTGGGTTCATGGATTTTTGTGGGCCAGTTTCAGGGACTTCCTTGGGCCGGATTCAAATCAGTTTTGGGCTGTTTAAAAATCTGTTTGTGGGCCGGATTCAAATCAGTTTTGGGCTGTTTAAAAATCTGTTCATGGGCCTGTTTTAAGTTCGGTTTTGGGGCTATTTTAAAACTGTTATTGGGCCATTCCAGATCTGACATTGGGTCATTTTAGGGCCTGACCTTGGGCTGTTTTAATTCTGTTTATGGGCCTGGTTCAGGTTCAGTGTTGGGTTGTTTTCAAATTCTGTTTGTGGGCCTGGTTCAGGTCCAGTGTTGGGTTGTTTTAAGATCTGTTGTGGGCCTGGTTCAGGTTTAGTTTTGGGTTTGTTTTAAAAACTTGTTTCTTGTCCATTAAAGGATTTGTTTTGGGCTGTTTTAAGATTTGTACTGTGGGCCATCTCAAGATTAGTTTGGGCTGTTTTTAAGATGTGTTTTGTGGGCCATTCAAGGTTCAACTATGAATTAATTGCAAGGTCTGTTTAGGCCGGATTTAAAGGACTGTTTTGGGGGTTTGGTTCAAGGCCAGATATGGCCTGTTTTCAAGAGTTTTGTCATTACTTTGATACTTGGAAATTTGTGAAATGGGAATGGGACCAATGAGAGAATGAAAGTGTGTAAAATTATCCGGGAATCCTCTGAGTCTCAATGCGCACTTTATCATTTAAATATTATGGATTTTCATTGGCATCAAACGCGCTCTTTACTAATCAATGTTTAAATGATGGTTGTGTATTGAGATGGTTCCTTGGTAAGTCATTAAGTCATCCTACATTATTCCCTTCCATTTCAAGTCAGATTATGTATTTGTATTTGTATTTTGTATTTGCATTCTTTGGTGAACTAATTCAAATAGCATCGATGATTTGTTACAAAATCATGTGGCTTTCCACGTTCGAAAGGATTGACCGTATGATTTTATACAAATCACCTTGATGCGTATTTGAACGGTTTACCCGAGATATTCGTATGTTTTCTCCGATTCGATTTGAAAAGAGATTTGGAGTATGTTCGACACATTCGGGATTTCTTCGATGAGATTATTGTTTTGATAAAACTCGTATTTGAAAGTAAAACCCTCGAGGCAAGACTGGGCCAGAGCTATGTGGTGCGAGCCCATGAGCCAAAGAGGCTATGACTTCGAAAACAAACCCCGAGGCAAGACGGGGCCAGAGCTATGTGGTGCGAGCCCCTGAGCCAAAGGGATTAGTATTATGTTAGATTTGTATCTGTTTGAGTTTGAAAACTAAAGGCACCACTAGGCTTAGGTCACCTTGTCGGGCTGATCACCCGGCTTGGGATCTTTACTCTGTCCGCCAGCTGCAGCTTGGATTCCGTCTGTACCGACCATGGCAACGGTAATGATCTGCCGGTCCCATTTGTATGGCTACGGTTCTGATCCTCTGTTTAGTACCACGTTTAGTGGCTACGCTCTGTTTGCTCTTATTACTTCGGTAATAGGAGGATTTAGCTATTTGTGGTTGCCAGTATTTTATCTGCACATTACTTTAGTTTATGATTCTTGTCGGTTATACTTTTTATGCTTTGATTCGTTTAATGTTTATGATATCGATCTTTATCGTATTGTTTCCACTGTTCGTTTATTTGTCTCGATATTTATGTTCGGTCTTTCGATCATTTTAGCATGCTTTATTGTCATTATTGTTTAGACTACTTATTCGGTTTTACGATGATTTCGTCTGGTTTTATGTATGTCCTTTTATTTCATATTATTTGTTTATTTGCTTGCCAGACCGTCGTGTCTGACCCTTCTTGTTTGGTGCCAGTTTTCTTCTTTTCTGTTTGTAGGTGTTTGATCAGAGGAGGCGGTGGGACCGCCGGTCTGACGTGAGAGGCTGCCCCTTTGATATCATCTAGATGTCAAGTTTGGCACCGGAGTCCGTATCAAATCTTCGAGGGTAGTATTTCTGTTTAGTTGGATATATTTTGTATGGCTTTATCAGCCTTTTTCTTTTGGGTTTGTAATTAAGACATCTGTTAATTGTAACTTGAATATGTGGGAATAATAGATTTGTTACTACCAGCTCAGTGTGTTGTGAATTATGATTTATGCCAGTCTGTTTATGATGGCTTTATGAATTGGTTGCGTGCGACACGGAACCCGATGGCCACGGATTCCGGGTCGTAACACCATGTGTAGCTTCCGCGAAAAATATACTCTGATTGTGTTGGCATGTGATTATCCTCATTCACGCGGATCTTGGGAACTATATCAAAAAGTTTCAAATTATTCCAAAATTTCGCACCCCGAGATCGGTTCGCTGCAGGTCCCGGTTTCGGGGCGTGACAGGTTTGGTATCAGAGCTGGTTAGTTTCTAGGAAATAAAATACTCTAGAGACATTAAGACGTGTGGTGAGGATTCGTTAGATTGTGTCGATTTGTTTTCTCGTGTCTTTGTTTCGTTGGATTTGGGTCGGCTTTTCTTTCAGTTCGGGAGATTTTGCTTGTCTTTTCTTTTAGTTCTGTTGTTAGGAGATTTGGATGGCCAAATTTCCTCCTTAGTGGTGGAGAATTTTAAAATCTCCATACTCTTGTCTAGTGTCTTTTGTCTGTATTTGTGTCGGAGACTGAGAACCTCGTGGATTTAGTATGTTGTTTTCGGAGAACGTCAGCAGACTTTCAGCCTTCAGCATCTTCAATGTGGTTATTGAGAGAAGATTTGTGCAATTGCCCGTCAGAGTTGGACTCGAGCAGTAATTGAAGATCCCCTCTCAGTTAATCGAAGATCGTCATGCAGCGTACTAAGGTGAGTGAATGTGGATTTTGGGTGAACTCAGACTATCTTTCCGAGATGAAGGACTGCAAAAGGATGGATTTGACTGAGAATTTTCAGGACTTGTAGCTTAGCCAGTGTAGTTTTCAGAGGCAATACCAAGTGGATGGTTAGTAGTAGTTAAGATAATTTTTGGCAGCAGAAGGAACCTTGTGGGCTTTACCGACTTATAGGGTGTTGGATTGGACAACGTGCAGATGCAAGGGAGTACCTCAGTAATGTGGATGTTCATTTCTTATTTAAAATGATTTTTCTTGATGTTTTCATCTTTGGTATGTTTTCATTAATATCTATGATTTATTCTGTTAGTGTTTAAAAATGGATTTATGTTTCTTCTTTAAGGCTTATTTTGGAATTAACTATGTTATATACTCTTTTCATGAGTCACATGATCTTTGTTTTCAAGATTGGTCTTTAAAAGCATGTAACTCAAAATTGTGTTTCTTTCTCAAAGAGTAGTGTGAGATTTCTATTTCATTGAGTTGTTTTCTATGGTTATGTAAAATGAAATTTCTTAAAGGTTTTGTGTTTAGATTTTATGTAGATTTCCTACAATTGTCTTAACGCTCAACTTTATTTAGATTTCCGCAAGATTTTTATAAACAAATGAGTTAGTTTTCAATAAGATTTAGTGTTTAATTAACACTCAGATTTTGACAAAGTTTAATGTATAGTCATACTATATGAATTTGATTTATTTTTGAAAATCCTAATTTGAAACTGTTGAGTATTTCAATGATTTGTTGGGTTGTGAAAATATGAATTTCAAATGAATAATGTTGTTTCATGTTCAAAACTTTGGAAAACCTCATTTATTAAGTTTTATTTGATAATTTGGAAGTTCAGCTTCTACTGTGTTTTAAAATGATCAAAATTTAACTAAGTAATAGTTTTAGTCCCTATGTTTAGGATTTACGAGTTGTTCTGCATCGAATGGATGAGTTGTAGTAGCCTTTGGTTGGAGTTTGGAGGGGTATGGATTGAAGGGTGGATGGATGTCAGGATGTGTACTAGTTCAGTTGAAGACGAAGTTGGGTCTACGAGAGGATCAACATCATTCAAGACATGGATTGAAAGTTTCAGATGTCGATGGTAGAAGACTTGAAGAATGAGATCCGAAGAGGCAAGCATTAGGAGCACCGTGTACAGTTTGTAGGACTTAAGGCACAGATTTCCGAAGTGATAGGAAGAGGCAGAATTTGCAGTTCTTGGACCGACATTCACTGACGAGATAAGGAAAAGAAATGATTCAGTGCAGGAACGACAGATGACACCGAGGATACTTAGGAGTGTTGGGCACCAGTTTGGTCAGAGAAGTTTGTTTCCGAGCAGATATGTAGAACAGTGTGAAGCCTTCAACCGAATCAGAATGTGGTCGACCGTGCATCTTACCGTCAGCTGTGTTAAGAGGAGGTCTCTCAGTTGCCGAGGTCTAGCATAGGGTGTCAGTGTTTTCGTATGTCTTTTGGGTTTTTGATTTTGATTTGGTGTAAGCCATTTGGAGGACCAAATGGATTCTAAGGGGGGGAGGATGTAAGATCCCGACCCCAATCCTTTGTTTAGCATTGTTTCAATCGTGGTTTGGCTTTTTAAGCGAGATTTGATTTAGTTTGACCTTGTTTTCGAATTTGATTGGATTTTTCCATAGCCTTGAAGACCGTTGACTTTAGTTTGACCCGGTCCTTATGATTTGTATTTTTATGGGAAATTACTTCGGATTTCTAAAAATTCTGGATTTGGTGTATTTCGACTTATTTTATGAAGTTTAACAACTTTCATGTTTTGATCATTTTGGTTTGATACTCAGAAATCACGTTTTTCGAGGAAAAAGGGCAAAACTGACTTTTCACCCTAAATCTGTCCATGAATTTCGAAAATTTCAGAATTTGGGGAAAATATACTTTTTGGAAAGTAGAAATTTCGCCGATCGTTTTTGTCTTCTTCGTCGTTTTCATTCGGGACCCGCAAACCCTAGTTTCAGCTTTGGTAAGCTTGGGGCCCATGGGGCCCAGCCCATTTGTTCTATAAAACCCCATTGGGTCTCTTGTCTCCCTCATTCTTTCTCTCATTTCCTGCAACAAAGTGGGGTTAGGGTTTCTCCCAGCCCCCTTTCTCTCTCCTCATGTATCCCTTCTCCTTTGATGCTAAATGGAGATTTGAGCTCCTCTTCTTCTTCCCCATCTTCCAAGCTTCCCCTAGACACCATTTTTGAGATGTTTGAGCTAGAGGAGACCCATCTTTCAAGCTCTTCTTCTTGTTTGGGACACCCAAAGGTTAGCATTGGTTTTCTTTTCCTTAGATCTTTGTTTTCCTCCTCATTTGGAGTGTTTTAATCCTACATGCAATGGGTTTTCATGAAGTTTGGAAAATGGTTGATTTCTAGGGTTTCTTCTTGAGCCATTTTGGGGATTTTATGATTTTAAAGCTTGAGGCCATTAGAGGACTTTCATAGAGTGTCTTTCATCTTCTCTTGACTCAAGGCAAGTAGAATTTTCAACTAATATGATGTTTACATGTTTCTTGTTTGGTTTCATGGTTTTGTCTTCATTATGTTCTAACCCTTTGTGAATTATGGATTTACATTGAATGAATGAACTAATGTATGTTGATTTCCACTTATGCTAGCTTCTTATGATGTGTTGGGAGTTTGGTTTCATTTTAGCCACTTGACTATTTGATTTCTTTGCATTAATGGTGTTGTGTTCTAAGTATGGGAAAACTTTGATCTTTGAAAAAGTGTTGTGTTTGATCAAATTGGATCAATTTATGGATGGTTTTGATGTGTTTGGAAGGTCAAGGAAGGGCCCAACAATTCAAGGAAATCAGTATGAAAGAAAAGGAATCAAGAGAATCAAGAAAAAGGGGAAAAAAATGCAAGAAATGTGCACTCGGGCTGGACTGGGCAGGCCCAGTCCGCTCGAGCGACCCACTGGGTCGCTCGAGCGGACCAGGCACTGTCTGGGTCCGCTCGAGCGACCCACTGGGTCGCTCGAGCGACCCAGCTTCTGTCTGGGTCTGCTCGAGCGGGCCTGGGTCCGCTCGAGCGAGCCCAGCTCAGTCTGGGCTCGGGTTCGGGCCTGGGTTCATGGATTTTTGTGGGCCAGTTTTCAGGGACTTCCTTGGGCCGGATTCAAATCAGTTTTGGGCTGTTTAAAAATCTGTTTGTGGGCCGGATTCAAATCAGTTTTGGGCTGTTTAAAAATCTGTTCATGGGCCTGTTTTAAGTTCGGTTTTGGGGCTATTTTAAAACTGTTATTGGGCCATTCCAGATCTGACATTGGGTCATTTTAGGGCCTGACCTTGGGCCGTTTTAAATTCTGTTTGTGGGCCTGGTTCAGGTTCAGTGTTGGGTTGTTTTCAAATTCTGTTTGTGGGCCTGGTTCAGGTCCAGTGTTGGGTTGTTTTAAGATCTGTTGTGGGCCTGGTTCAGGTTTAGTTTTGGGTTTGTTTTAAAAACTTGTTTCTTGTCCATTAAAGGATTTGTTTTGGGCTGTTTTAAGATTTGTACTGTGGGCCATCTCAAGATTAGTTTGGGCTGTTTTTAAGATGTGTTTTGTGGGCCATTCAAGGTTCAACTATGAATTAATTGCAAGGTCTGTTTAGGCCGGATTTAAAGGACTGTTTTGGGGGTTTGGTTCAAGGCCAGATATGGCCTGTTTTCAAGAGTTTTGTCATTACTTTGATACTTGGAAATTTGTGAAATGGGAATGGGACCAATGAGAGAATGAAAGTGTGTAGAATTATCCGGGAATCGTCTGAGTCTCAATGCGCACTTTATCATTTAAATATTATGGATTTTCATTGGCATCAAACGCGCTCTTTACTAATCAATGTTTAAATGATGGTTGTGCATTGAGATGGTTCCTTGGTAAGTCATTAAGTCATCCTACATTATTCCCTTCCATTTCAAGTCAGATTATGTATTTGTATTTGTATTTTGTATTTGCATTCTTTGGTGAACTAATTCAAATAGCATCGATGATTTGTTACAAAATCATGTGGCTTTCCACGTTCGAAAGGATTGACCGTATGATTTTATACAAATCACCTTGATGCGTATTTGAACGGTTTACCCGAGATATTCGTATGTTTTCTCCGATTCGATTTGAAAAGAGATTTGGAGTATGTTCGACACATTCGGATTTTCTTCGATGAGATTATTGTTTTGATAAGACTCGCATTTGAAAATAAAACCCTCGAGGCAAGACTGGGCCAGAGCTATGTGGTGCGAGCCCATGAGCCAAAGAGGCTATGACTTCGAAAACAAACCCCGAGGCAAGGGGCCAGAGCTATGTGGTGCGAGCCCCTGAGCCAAAGGGATTAGTATTATGTTAGATTTGTATCTGTTTGAGTTTGAAAACTAAAGGCACCACTAGGCTTAGGTCACCTTGTCGGGCTGATCACCCGGCTTGGGATCTTTACTCTGTCCGCCAGCTGCAGCTTGGATTCCGTCTGTACCGACCATGGCAACGGTAATGATCTGCCGGTCCCATTTGTATGGCTACGGTTCTGATCCTCTGTTTAGTACCACGTTTAGTGGCTACGCTCTGTTTGCTCTTATTACTTCGGTAATAGGAGGATTTAGCTATTTGTGGTTGCCAGTATTTTATCTGCACATTACTTTAGTTTATGATTCTTGTCGGTTATACTTTTTATGCTTTGATTCGTTTAATGTTTATGATATCGATCTTTATTGTATTGTTTCCACTGTTCGTTTATTTGTCTCGATATTTATGTTCGGTCTTTCGATCATTTTGGCATGCTTTATTGTCATTATTGTTTAGACTACTTATTCGGTTTTACGATGATTTCGTCTGGTTTTATGTATGTCCTTTTATTTCATATTATTTGTTTATTTGCTTGCCAGACCGTCGTGTCTGACCCTTCTTGTTTGGTGCCAGTTTTCTTCTTTTCTGTTTGTAGGTGTTTGATCAGAGGAGGCGGTGGGACCGCCGGTCTGACGTGAGAGGCTGCCCCTTTGATATCATCTAGATGTCAAGTTTGGCACCGGAGTCCGTATCAAATCTTCGAGGGTAGTATTTCTGTTTAGTTGGATATATTTTGTATGGCTTTATCAGCCTTTTTCTTTTGGGTTTGTAATTAAGACATCTGTTAATTGTAACTTGAATATGTGGGAATAATAGATTTGTTACTACCAGCTCAGTGTGTTGTGAATTATGATTTATGCCAGTCTGTTTATGATGGCTTTATGAATTGGTTGCGTGCGACACGGAACCCGATGGCCACGGATTCCGGGTCGTAACACCATGTGTAGCTTCCGCGAAAAATATACTCTGATTGTGTTGGCATGTGATTATCCTCATTCACGCGGATCTTGGGAACTATATCAAAAAGTTTCAAATTATTCCAAAATTTCGCACCCCGAGATCGGTTCGCTGCAGGGTCCCGGTTTCGGGGCGTGACAATGGACAGCGCTTCTTGGCACTCAGGGCTACCGAGGTCGGCGGACGTGGGAGTCCATGGGGTATGACCCTTTCGTGCCCAGAGGGGCGGAGGCATGCATCAACATTTTTTTTTATGTGTGGATGTGCCAGATTTTTTATTTTACTTGGAATTGCAATTGGTGATTCGGAGATCGACCTTCGCAAATAAAAAGGAAATCAACTTCTTTCAAGTTTTCCATTGCACTTATATTTAAGAAAAGAGACATTTTCTTGATTTGCCGTGAAAGGCGATGTTTTGGCGTTTATAGCCGATTTTGACGTTTATTGCCAATTTACAATTCTTATCAATAATGGAAGACAAGAGTTGTGATTTTTATCTCTTTTAGAAAAATAAAAAATACAATGAAAAGCAAGAAAAGGAGGATCTAGCTTCTCAGGAGATTGTGGGGGACTCGTTCAAATTGACGGTCGCAAGCCATGTGTGGACTTGACCATCATCCATGCAGATGAGAACAGATGATGCTCTTGATTCGCTTGGCTTGGCTATAACCTCAGATTTTTAGAGGACAAAGACCAAGAGGAGGTCCTATGTCCAATAAAAAGCTAAGTAGATGGGCTGAAAAGCCACGTCCAAGCCACTGGATGTAGAAGGAGAAGGCAACGACCTTGGGGGGGGTACCCCCCAAGGGACTTTTATCACCTTGTAGCTGTGGTCGGTGTAGAATGTTCACAGAGTTTTCTCTCTTTTTATTTCTCTCCGATTTTCTGTCTGTATTCTTTCGGATTTCAAATTCTATTTTTTCTTCTGGACTTCGAAACTCAAGGTCTGTGTCTGATGCTTTGGAATTGGTTTTCTGGATCCTGAGTTCTTTGGAATACTCTCCTATTTATAGGCTTTTGGTAGCCATTTAGGAGAGTTTATGGGCTTTAAAGCCACATAATGGGAGGAGTTACAAGGTTAAAGTCCTTTATTTTGTAACTCTTGGATCTTGGCTTCTTATTGGCCGGTGGAGATTAAGGGCATTTAATCGCCTTTAATCACCATGATAGGAGGAGTTTCATGGTTTAAATGCCTTGAATCAATTGACTTGTAACTCTTTTTTGCTTGCTTCTGATTGGGCCGTCCAAAGAAATGAATTAATGACTGCAATAAAGCTAGCCAATTAACTGCATTAAGTGGTCGCCGAGCAATTGAAGAGTCGAGGGCCGTGCCGCGTCTTTTGGAGTTCTTTTACCGATGATGATCGATGGATTTATATGCAGATCAACATCAAATGACCATGTAAATTCAGACATTGATAGCTAACAACGGGACAGTGGCATCTGTACTGTCGATTTCTCGATCGATTGGCTAGAAAGTGCACTTTTTTGGTTGACTGGTTGGCGGTTAATGATGATTTTGATACTCTTGAAGACGGATCCGTGATTTTAACGGATGTCGACGGACTTGGTGCTTCAAAAGTCTGCATTTTGGAAAATCACAGGAGTTGGAAGCTTCGAAATGCAAAAAATGACAGAAAATGGGGCTTTCTCAGGCGAATCCAACGATTTGGGGATCCATGGTGTCGCCGGCGACCATCGGCTAGGGACGCCGTCAGCGACCCTAGGGGGAATTATCCCCTTTTGGTCCATTTTCGCAGCCGTTTTGAGGTCTTTTTTTCATTCTTTTTTCTCCTGTATCTACTTGACATTTTTGCACATTTATTGGCTTGATTTCCCTGTAGAAAACTTGACAAGAATCCTTACATTTTGGGGTGTAAAATTTCTAATTTTCTGGGAAAGCCGAAGACTTCGTAGCGTGGAGTTGCCGATTTTCCGTCAGAAGTTGAAACTGGGTCAAATGATGTCGGAATAACCTAAAATCTGAGGTGAAGCCTCCTGAACAATAAATAAGACCAACCATAGGCTTTTCTTTGAGTTTTGAAGCCATATGGGGTCCTGTCGCCTGTAGACTTGATTTTGTCGCGAGGAAGATGTCGCGCCTTGATGTGTGGTCAACCGATGTCTAATTGACTTGAAATTTGACAAGAAACCTATTGGAGTCATTTTGAGATGATCCACAGGCTTTGTCTTGGAAACCATGATCCCGAGGAGCTTCGCCACCGAGAGTCCTGATTTGGCTTCCGAGAGTCAAAGTCTGGGTCAAATGTTGCTGAAATGACCTGAAACTTGACGTGTAGCCCTTTGTAAGTATCTTGAAGCTGACCATGTGCTCTTTTTTATGAGTGACGGCCTCAGTGGTTCTCATCACTGAGAGGCTTGATTTAGCTATTCGAGGGTTGATGGAGGGTCAAACGTTGTTGGTTTGACTCGGAACTTGACGTGGAGCCTTTTGGATGTATTTCAAGACTATCCAAAGGCTCTGATCGAAGATTTGGTGTCTTCGATGCTGTCGCCGCCGAGAGCTCCTGTTCAGCTATCGGAGAAGCGAAGTTAGGCCAAACGATTTTGAAATGGTTCGAAACTTCTTGTGTACTCCTCTTTTGGCTGTCTTGAAGGATCTTACAGCTTTTGTTTGATTCTAACAAGATTTGATTTTTTGAGAAGTAGCATCGCCCATTTGTGGCAGGCCACGATTTCATGTAGCTTTCTTGGTG